>JARHVA010006512.1:650000-894255 GCA_037957365.1 Torreya grandis | reverse complement strand
AATTATTCTGTTGCCTATTTATAATTCATTAAATCTATTGGGTATTATACAAATAACCTTGAGACCATTTGTAACACGTGCTAAGGATATAAATAAATATGAATGACACCTATGTGTTACATTTGAATTCATGTCATGGTACCTTATGTTATAATTATTGTGAAAGTTATGAGTTTAAACCTTCCTTTATCTTAAAATTCTTGATAAGTTTCCCTTGGACTCATTTTATGAGGGCCATAACTATTTAACATGTCAATGATTTAAATTTATTTTATTTATAACTATATACTAAATTCAAGGTGATGTCAACCCTTGGAATTATATAAATTTTTGAAAGTATTGTGTCTTTAAAATATCTACCCTTAAACTGCTTCCAAGTATTCCTTTTTATGAGTATTAGTATTTCAACTTCCCCATAGATTTGGTTAGAGGTTATAATGATCACCATAAACTTGTGGGAAATATATGTAATGAAATTACTTATATGTTCTTATAATATAATATTATATCATGAAACTAAGATCGTAATATGTAGATCCACATTAAGAATTGATAGAAGAGTAGAATGATTGAAAAATATAGTTGAGCCACTTCGAGGACATTAATGAAATAAGATAAGAATTCACAATATGATCCTAAAATAATAAACCAATTACTTCTATATATACTCTACTTATCAATGGTTATTCCATAAGATAAATTTACCAATAACATATAAAAATGCAATAAGATAATATAAAGGGTATGTAAGTAGCAAGTCAGCCACACATATCCTTAGACATGCCATAGATTAAAGGTGTAGAAATATCTCAACCAAACTTGATTTTCAATATGGCCAACCTGATGAGATTAGTCTTAAACAATAAATTATAATCTTCCTCATAGTATCATAGATTGATTGATTCTTAATTTGTGACCCAATTCTTACAAGAAGGAATCCAATGAGTTAATTTTTGTGGTCATCATTATAAATGAGTATCCTATTATTACTCATTTTAATGACATTGTTTTTAATCTTCAACATGGATTTAACTACTCTTGATTATGAAAAATATTATATATTATATTTTCCATTTTTATTTTGTTATGATCAATAAAAACTTGTAAAATTTATAAATTATTTCTTTAAAAATAATTTTTACTGGATAGGGTAAACAAATAGATTTTGAAGGATCATGTAACCACTACATAAATAAAAATATAAACATTAAAACCACACAAGGAAAAAAATATGGATAAGCAATCCCTAGGTTCCACCAAAGTTATACAAAAAGTTATAAACCTGCCCCCCCCAAAAAAATTCACACAATAGAATCAACACAAGGAACTTACAAAAAAATGTCTTAAGAGGATAAATCCTTAGAGTTTAGATAGTCAACCACAACAATGGTATCAAAGTACTCTTTTATATTCTTCATGGTTTTATTATTAAAACTCCCCATAGTTTGTGTCATGGTCCCTCTATGCTTTATTAAAAATCTCTCTTCTTCACAAGGGTGGCAGTTCATTTTTTCCCACTCTTTTTGTCCTTAGATTTCTCTCTCTCTCAAAAATGTCTCTTCTTCACAAGGGTGGTAGTTAATTTTTTCCACTCTTTTTGTCCTTGGATTTCTCTCTCTCTCTCTCTCTCTCTCTCTCTCTCTCTCTCTCTCTCTCTCTCTCTCTCTCTCTCTCTCTCTCTCTCTCTCTCTCTCTCTCTCTCTCTCGCTCTCTCTCTCTCTCTTCTCTCTCTCTCTCTCTCTCTCTCTCTCTCTCTCTCTCCCAATATTTTTCAATTTTTATTCCTCCATGAAATTGGTGCAATTTAATATCTATGGACTTCTATAAATCCAAGTTAAGAATATTAATAGGAATTTTATCCACCCCCACCACCACACATACCATATGCAACTGACTATAACTTGGCTATATCCTCCATTAATCTATTGGATTCTTATTTCAACTCACTCTAGGCCTCCAGTTACTAAGGTATTTTGAGCTATAGCTTGTTGACATTTATCTCTAATTATGTACCTCTAAATATCTTAGCCATGGTGACCTCACTTTTATCCATTAAATCATCATCATTGAGCCATATTTCCTTGATTTTGACTTTGTTGAGATTCCCTAAGGCAATATTTAGAGTAGCCATGTTGGGATTAATATTTTTCTCCATAGACTCTTGCATAATCCCCTTGCCTTTCAATAATAATATTATGAACAAACATCCTTCAAATTTATCACTGACATGAATAATATTTATGTTTAATCATGCATGATTATTCAATTAATTTATATCTTCCTTGTAACCTATATTACAATCCTAATACTAATTTGGTTCCTTTCTTTAGGTTTCCTAGTATGCATAATATTATCCATCCCAAAATTTTAGATCTAACACCACATCTAATGCCACTTAGGATTTTGTTAGAAGAGTTAGTATGTCATCATCTATCATAATATTTTTTTTTTCATAATGTGTTAGGGTATATGATCCAAAATTTTATATCATATAAAATACATTTAGAGAATCAAACATTATAATGGTATGCTCCTCCTATGGGATATTCCACGAATGTGTTTCTTCTACATAAAAGTTATTTTGTGATTTCCATGGGACTAGTACAAATTATATGACTAGTTTTTGAGACCATCTACAATATTTTAATATGATTCATTTTGAGGCCATGAATTTTCCTCTTCAGATAGTTATGCCTCTGATACATACACATCTTACATGCATCCTAAAAAATAGGGAATGTTATTGTATTTGATAAAAGTTTTCTACCCATTATACATATAAGAGAAAATCACTTTAGAAATACTTCCAAAATTTTATGAGGATGGAAATATAAGTTCCCAAATAGAAATCATAATTTCCTCATAGAATGACACTACATTATTTTCCTTAGTAATAAGTACCACAACTAATGATATATCCTACATACATCCATAATAAATGGGAATGTTTTTGTATTTGATGTGATTCTCCTTCCCACTCCATAGATGAGTTTACAGATTAATAGTATCATAAAGGTATAGGAACCATGCTCCTACATAACCATCACACCATGTTCATTACATAAAGTAATATCCTCATCAACAACCAAAACCACCTCTTATTCTATAATATTTTATCCCCCCTTTACCTTATTCCTAGTTGATGAAATAAAATCCTCTGAATCATAGAAATCATACTTTCTCTATAAAATATATTCAAAATATTTTCCATGTGTGTATTTTGAAGATATTATAACATATCATGGTTGGTTAAGGCATGATACTAGATTCAACACGAGATTTATGATGTGGTTGATGATGCTTGTAATGATATTTTGAGACATTTATGAGTAGTCATATATTTACTATATAATTCATATTATATAATGTCTAGGATTAATACTTAACTAGATTTTATCATTCAATTATTTATCACTCTTTATTTTTGTTGTATCATTCTATGTACTTCCATTTTATTTACTTTATAACACTTTCATTTCTATTATAGTATATTCCTGTTTGGTTTATTTAGCTATTGACATTTTTAGATTCTATGATATTTTATTTTTATTGTTCTTTATATCTTGGGTTTATTTGGATATTGAATATTTTTCATATTCTTTGGTATCTTATTTCTATCACATTTTCCCTCTTGGTTTTATTTAGCCATTGACTCTTTTTGGAATCTTTAATATTTTAGTTTAATCATTCTTTCCCTCTTGTGTTTATTCATCCATTGACTTTTTTAAGACCCCTTTGTTAGCTTATTTTTATTTTTCTTTTCCTCTAGGGTTTATTCAATTGTTGACATCATTTAGCCTCTTTTTTATTTTTTTAATCATTCTTTCCCCTCTTGGGTTTATTCGGCCATTGACTATTTTTAAATTATTTGGTATTTATCATTATTTCCCTCTCAAATTTACTCAATCATTTATGTTTTTCAATATTTTTATTAAATTAATTTTATAATCTTACTTATTGGGTTTATTCATCCATTGCCTTATATTTAGACTATTTGGTAGCTTATATTTACTATCCTCCCTTCTTGGGTTTTTCCTCCCCCATTTCACTACTATATTTTATTGTGATATAACTATTATAAGTTTACATGGACTATATTGTGAAATTATTATCTTAATTCATACCATCTCTCCTTTTGGTCTTGACCTATACTTTATGAAATTATTATATGATTTGGTTTTACATGCTCATGTATTTATAGATCCATTTTTGTGTAGCCTATTTAAATAAAAAAAGTCCTTTCTTGTGATTAGCTACTACCAAGTCTTCATTGTATCACTTTTAAATTTTTTTGGATATCTCATGATCCTTGGATTCCCATTTCCTTATTTAAATTGAGGCACACGTGGGTTTGATTAAGATATTTCACTTACATATAAATTTTAATTCTAGGATTGTCTAAGGTTCATTATATTTAGGTTTTCTTATTTATTGGCTAGATTTAAACTCTCTTGTGTTATTCATGTTTAACACACATTGTTGGTTTTTTCAAACCCGTATTTAGGAGGGAAATTAAAAATTCATAAAATTCATAAGCTAAGATATCAAATAAAAATAAAAATAAAAATAAAAATAAAATAAAAATAAAAATAAAAATAAAAATAAAAATAAAAATAAAAATAAAAATAAAAATCAAAATAAAAATAAAAAGGTAGTCTTAAAATGAAAATAGCTTTTAAAGGGGAAAAATCAACTAATAACATGATTATAATCATTGACATGGCCCCTATCCTAGTTTAAGCTCAAACTCCACACATAACCTCATGATAGAGATGAATTTTAATTGGATTTATAATAGGAAAATAGACTAGGGGTAGAAGGCATGACATATATCATTAGTACCACCTAATATCTCACACTAGTACCTAATCCTTACAGCGACCAATGGCTTCATTGGTGTTATGAGTAGTGAGGAAAATATTGTGTGAAGGTAGGATCCTTTTACATTTTCATGTATTTAGACCTAATAACATTATACCTATACTTCACATGTTATCTGAAGATCCACATTTTATAGGTGGGATACTCTATATCCTTGATTTTAAAACCTATTAGCCTTAACCACATGATTTGAGTGTCTTTCCTTTTCTGAGGATTTTTCAGATGACCTTTATGGTTCCTTGCCTCTTTGTTTTCCATCTTATTAATTCTATCTCTTTGATAGATTTTTTTTTTAATATCTAATCATATATATATATATATATATATATATATATATATATATATATATATATATATATATATATATAATCCTCCCTTTTCATACATATTTTATTCATATTTTAATTTGATATCTCTCATTAGGTATGCCACTTGGATTTTTATTTAGTGTGTTTCATGATAAAACCTTGGGGAATAAAAATAGGCCCCTCCTCAAAAATACCTATAAACTTCACATCTACACCTTATTTATAATTTTTTTTGATTAATTTATATGGTCATGTATTTCTTAAGACATTCTAAGACGAGACATAAATTTGATGGTGTATTCGCTAAAACTAACATTTAATTCTATAAAAATTCACTTGTGATTAATCATCATGCACATTTACCTCATGCTCAATTCCCTAGTTTTAAACCACTATTCTTATACTTTTATGTAGATGATCCTATATCCTTAGGTAATTTATGATTTTTAATATTCATATTCACCATTATAATAAAGCCTATATTCACTCTCAAATTGAGTAAAATTATCAAATTAGTTGTCTCTACTCCTTAGACAAGGCCACTCCTTTAGGACCAATATTTATCATCTATAGTTTCTAAATACATTAGTTTCATCCTCCAAACAGATAATGATGGGTTTATAAAATTTTAATTCACCTAATGATTTGTTTCACATGTTTCACAACTCTAATTATAGGAAATCCAAAAAATACCACCCCTATAAGAAAAAATTATATTTATTGTTTACTGTCTAAAAAAATGATTCCATATTGAAAACACCACCTTACTAGGAAATCACCTATTTGTACCAATTTTTATTCCACACAACCCAAGTATCAATGATCTAAATACATCAATAATTTTATTCCCTTAACATATAATTAATTTAGGGATGTTTGGTTTACTTAGGATTACATACCTTTAATATTATATTATTTCATTTCTCTATGTTAATTTTATTATGGTAAGCCTATAAAATAACCATGAATATGTAGTGTGTGTCTTTGTGTGTACACGTGTATAATTGTGTGTGTCTAGGAGGTAGTGGTTAGTATTTTATCATCTATTATGAATTTAATTACATTATTTTGGAGGTTTTCATCTCAAAGTGGATCATTCTAATTATCAAATATTATTTTATTTTATCAAATTTTGTTTTGGATCTGATTATTATAATCTTAATTCTATGACATATTATTTCATCATAGTGAAACATCTAGGTAATTTAATTACAAGTGGTGTCAAAGCATCTATTTTTTTATTTTCTATGGAATTATTTTTTATATCTAGCATTTTAGAAATATAAAGAGATGAAGGATAAAAAAAAACATAACTTGTGATATGGGAAGAATTTAATTTTCTACTAATGTAGTATTGTTCGAAGTATATCTAAAAGGTTTTAATTTTTTCATACCATTGTGCAAATTATCAATCATTGGAATCATCTTGGTGAGATGATCATAATGGTATAATATGTTGATACACTTTTTAGCGATAATAACCCTCCATCCTAAGGTTTTTTTCATGACTGGTCCTAACACTTGTGGATGCATGAAAGGTCAATACTTTCCAAAAAATCCTCACAAGGATGACATGGAGTCCTACTCCATTAGTTTTTGAGGTAGGTCAACAAATTTAGTTAGAAATATAAACATGTTGAGGAATGATGATTTTGATGTATTAAAAATAGAAATGTACTATATGAAGGATTATTTATCAATGATGAGTAATCAATTAACCTATATGGTGGCTCAAATTCGATAAAATAATCTTCCATCACTATAATTTACTTCATCCACTCAAAATAATTACAACTTCAATACTGATTTAAAGTACATGCTGCCAAAAGTGGATGTACACAAGTTTGATGGTAAGGATTCACTCACTTAGATCAATTAAAGATAAATTTTATTTTATCTACATCAAACTCCATGTGTGTAAAAGGTAATCAATGCATCTCTCTATTTATAACTTGAATAGTTCATTTTTTATATTTTTTGTGTGCTCAAAAGAGAAAGAAGGGTACTCCCATTACCTAGTTAGAGTTTATTAAGGAGATAAAGATAAAATATCATAAAACATCTCATAAAACTACTTCATTTATTTATAAAATTTATGACAAATTAGTACTATTAAATATTATATTCAATAATTATAGAATTTATCCTTATGTGTGGATGAAATCATTAAGATCAAATTGATTTACATGTTATTTGAGGGATCAAGGATATCATCCAACTTGAAGTTCATATGTTTAATCCATTATCCATTTCTAAATCCATACCATTTTCATGCCATACAAAGGAAAAATATTTCATCAAAATAAGGGATTTCACTCATGGATGTGAACATAATTTCATATAACTATCATTTCTAAAGCATATAATATAAACTCCTTACCAAATATAAGAGAAGTGTTCCAAAGGGTTATGTTTTGACTGTGAAATCAAGTGGAGTAAAGGACATAAATTTGTCAAAAATAAGTTATTCTACATTTAATATGCCATTAAAGATTAAGATTATGATGAGGCCTCAAGTGAGGCTATGGAAAAGCCATAGGATGAATCTAAATATTCTAACCCTATTATCTCTTATCATTCCCTTTCATTTATAAGTACTCCTCAAACCATTAAGGTTGTTTGATTCCTCAAGAAACATAAGGTGATAATGTTTATTGACTCAATAAGTACACATAATTTGATCAACAGTAAGTTGGCTACTTGTTTGAATTGTTTTCTTTATCCAACTCTAGAATTTTAAGCCATGATTACATATGGTGAAATAGTCAACTATTCTATAATATGCCATAGTATGAATATTTCTATGGGGAACCACCTACTTAATTATCCTATGTTTTATATTCCCATGGGTGGGATTGACAATTTTATGGGATTACAATGGTTCATGAATTTTGGGCACAATAGAGATGGATTTATAGGAACTATTAATGTTATTTCATTTTTAATGTAACACATTTGATCTATGGGGGTTATGGGAAAATTATTCCAAATTGGTTAGTTCACATCATATGACAAAGATTATTAAAAATGGGGTTGAAGGATTTCTATCACTATTATTTTCTATAGAATTTTAGCTAACACATGTGTCTAAACATCCCAATTTATAAATTATTCTTGAATACCAACCATATTTTTTGTCATCATGACAAAATTCCTACCAACTAGTAGAAAACATGATCATGCCATAAGAATAATTTTAGGTAGCACATCACTGAACATCAAACCATACAATTATCCATATTCTTAGAAAAGTAAAATATAAAAAAATAACATGAGATTCTTGATAAAGGTATTATCTGACATAGCCAAAGTGAATATCTTCCCTAGTGGTCATGATGTGTAACAAGAATGACACTTAGATGATGTGACCTAACTAAATATAACTTAATAATTAAACCATCAAAGATAAATTCCATATTCTAGTCATTGATGATTTATTAAATGAATTAAATGGTGTTGTTTATTTTACCAAACTAGATATTCATTCTTGGTATCATTGAATTTAAATCAAAGATGAATATATACATAAAAGACTTTCATAACTCATTAAGGCCATTATGAGTTAATGTTCATGTCTTTTGGTGTCACAAATGCACCATATACATTTTAGATTTTGATGAATATTATTTTTAGGCCTTTTTTAGGGAAGTTTGTTTGGGTTTTTTATGACATATTAATCTAAATCAAAATATAGAAAGAATATTTGAATCCTCTGAAATAAGTACTACTAGTTATATAATAACACAAGATTTAAGCAAACATTCTAAATTTACTTTTTTACCCCATGAGATGGATTACTTAGGTCATATTGTTTCACATGGAGTAAAATTCAACCCTAAGAAGATAAAAACTATGATGGAATGGCAAGTGCCAAACATCCTTAAGAACATTTGTGGATTTTTGGGGATAAGAAGGTACTATCATAGATTGTAAATAATTATGTAAACATAACATATCCACTTAAAACCTTATTGAAGAGAGATTCCTTACATTACATTATTACTACTACTGAGGAATTTGAGAAACTAAAAGAGGATATGTGCATCACTCAAGTTTTGGCGACTCCCAATTTTTCCAAAATGTTTGTTTTTGAATGTGATGCATCACTATATGACATGGGAGTGTAAATTATGAAATAATAAAAACCCATTGCATTTGATATTCATTAACTCAAGGTAAAAAATAATCTCAAGTCGATCTATGAGAAATATATGATGGTTATTCTTTTTACAGTCAGGGAATGGAGACAATATTTAATGGGTAGATACTTTCAATTAAAAATTAATCATGATAGTCTAAAATAATTTTTAGAACAAATATTGTCAAATTAATAGAAACAAAAATAGGTGATTAAAATGTTTAGATATGACTTTGAAAAAATCTATAAGAAAGGAAAATAGAATTTGGTAGTAGATGCACTTTCCAAGAGGGATGAGTTAGTTGAGGCATTGTTATGTGCAATGACCATTTATCAAGAAGATTGGTTAGAATAAGAAATACTAGAATGAGATAGTGATAGGGATACACAAGCTTTGATTTATAATATTCATAATAGTTTGGGTGTTTATAACAAATTTGAGTAGAAATGGAACACATTATGGTATAAAGATAGATTATACCTATGCAAGGATTTTTTCTTCAAACACAAGATTATTTAGGAGCTTCATGCATCTCTAATAGGGGAATCTAAGACTTTTGAAGAAATATTTATTTTTGGGTAGATTCAAGGGAAATATGCAAAAAATTGTGGTAAATTGCATGATTTTTCAATAGAACAAAGAAGAAATAATTAATGTATCAGGTATTATCTAGCCATTATCCATCCCTAGCCAATGGTGGGAAGAGGTTTCCATGGATTTCATTATAGGTTTTCCAAGATCTGAAGGTAAAAAATGTCATCATGGTGGATATGGATAGGCTCAAAAAATATACACATTTTTTTTCCTTATCATAACCATTTATAACCAGTACAATAATTATTGCTTTTCTCAATACAATTCAAAATTTGCATGGCATCCCAAAAATAATTTTAAGTGATCATGATCCTATCTTCCCTAATGAAATTTGGAATAATTTATTTGCAAGTTTAGGTACTCATTTGGATCATATCTCATATTATCATCCTCAATATAATGGTAAAAATAGGTTATCAAAGAATTCCTATAAGGTTATCACTATTATTTTGCATCAGATAAACATGAACAATTGGTCCATTGATTGCCACTAGTATAATGGTGGTACAACACTTCATTCCATATATCTTCAAAAATGTCTCCCTTTGTGTCACTTTATGGTTATCACCCCCATCCATAAATTCATATTTTAAGGTGAAACCCAATGTTTGAATTGTTACGGAACACATTAAACATAAATAGGAGGTACTAGTTGGTTTAAGGTAGAATTTCGAAATAACACATAATATAATGAAACAACAAGATGATCAACACTATAGTGAGTGGCATTTTGATATAAATGATTGGATATTTGTGTACTTGTATCCATATAATAATATATATTTGAAGGAATAGAAAAAGGATAATAAAATTTATCGTAAGTATTATGGACCTTATGAGATCATGCATAAAAATTGAAGTATGGCACACAAGTTGGGGCCACCCCAATCCACTCACATACATCTTATATTTCATGTATATTTCCTAAACAAGGTCATTAGATAGATATTTTATACAAAAATTAGTTTACTATAATTATATGAATAAGTCGAAGTCATTTGGTAACCTTAGTATATCCTTCACACATGCACAAAAGGGCTACAAACAAGTGATCTTAAGGATTTTTTGATCAAGTGGAAGATTTTGAATCATGAATATGAAACATGGGAGGATGAATCTTTCCTAAAATAACATCTATATTTGATTCAACATTGATGGTAATTTTTTTTAAGGGGTGGGGCATGTTATGCTATTAACCTATAATGCATCCAGGGTTATATGTGGCTGACATGGGATTATATACCTTTCATATTATCTTATTACATTTATATATGTTCATATTATGGTTGACCTATAGAATAACCATGGCTAAGTAGAGTATATATAGGGGTATTGGTTCACATTTTATCATCATATTACAAATTCTACTCTTATT
Organism: Torreya grandis; assembly: GCA_037957365.1. Lineage (NCBI taxonomy): Eukaryota > Viridiplantae > Streptophyta > Pinopsida > Cupressales > Taxaceae > Torreya > Torreya grandis. The sequence goes on along the minus strand of JARHVA010006512.1, from coordinate 882,958 downwards.
AGAATTTGTGGAGGTTCATCCCTCAAATAAAATCAGTCATAATTATCAAGTATTATATTATTTTGTCAATTATTATTGTGGATCTGATTATTATACTCTTGATTTTATGATATATTATTTCATTATTGAGAAAAATCTAAGTAATTTTATTACAATCAAGGACACAAGCCATTTTTCAACTGCTTAATTACAATAGGATTATACCAACATGTAACATTACACAAATATTTCACACATACCAACATAACATGAGATACTTATATGGATTTTTATCCCTCTTCCTATTATTATTATGTAGGTATAACTCAACAAAATGGGTGTTAAGTTCAAGAAAAACTTCATCCCCCAACCCTTTTTCCAATTTATTGCATTTGTTCTTCCTTAACATTGAGATATGGGTGTAATTAAAGAATAAGGTACATAGTGGATTCCATAGTAAATTAAATATATTCAATCATAAACACACATTACCTATAGGTTAAGGTACAATAATTTGAATTCACATAGAGGTAAAAACCCTAGTGGATGCCAACACACCCTATATATTATGGTAGAGGATAGCCTTGTTTTAATAGCTTAACCTTGTCTCAAATTCAAATAGAGACTTATTCCTAATTCATAGTGACCTCACATAGTTCCACGATATATCACATAATCTATATTATATTTCATCATATTTACATGAAAGATAAGTTATTTATCATTAGTAATTACCCTTTTTAGAATATCTATATAAATAACAAATTCCAAATCATTTTTTTTGTATTTATTGCATATTTTATTCATTTTGATTTTACTCAACAGTTTATCATAATTATATTAAGATTTTATTAATCCCTAATTTTTATAAAATATATTGGTAAAGTCATTTATTATTGAATATTATAAACCCTAACCATTCATATAGCTAGGGTTTATTTCCTTCTTTTTATTGTTTCCAATTATTGTATTATGGTTTTAAGATTTAGTAAATCCTTTATTAACAAATTTCAAATTTTTTATTTCATATTTAATGAAATATAATAAATATTTTATACCTCTCATAATAAATTCTAGATAAAATGGTACTCAAGTTGAGCATACTCATATTTTAATTGATAACATCTCACTAGTAGAATAAGTTAATACACTTTAGGGTACTAATAAAATAGATTTAATAATGTATCTTTCAAAGAATCCCTATATAAAAAATGTGATTTTAAAAAATTTAAATAGGAAATAAATGAAACATCTGACATTCAATCATCTGAGACATCTACTGCTATGGGTTCCTTACCTTTCTTTAGATTACTCAATGCTAATTTTATAAAAACATCTACTATGGGGCAAATCTAAGATTTTCAATAGATCAATATGCCAATCTCTACTCAATTACTCTTTACACCACCTTTGGTTAGCACACATTTTATTCTCGATGCACAATCCCTTATGTAAATTATTTTAGCTTTGTAGACTAAGGTTTTGAAAATGGAATAAAGTGATTTCAAACCTAATAAATAAATTGATTCATATACTTTATTTCATACTCCAATGTCTCATCATATCCTTTACCAACTAGTTTTGTGGTATTAATCTTACTTTTTATGATGGAAAATGTGACCTAAAGCAACATTTGATAGTGTTTCATGTAACATGTTTAGACTATGAATCCAATGATAGGTTGTTGACCACATTATTTATTATAATTTTAAAAGAGTATGATTTAAGATATTTTTATGATATACCACATTAGTCATCTCATGCATTCAATCCTTTTCAATATTTATTTCTTGTACATTTCTCAATTAACATAAGTGAAAAAATTTCATATGTTCAAATTTATCAACTTAAAAATATATCCAACAATCATGTCATAAATTATGATTTACATTAAAAAACCATTTTATCCAATATGATGAATCATATGGTAGAGAATTAATTTCAATACATATTCAAATAGAGTTTGATTATACCTCCACATGAATCTATTATATTTAATAAGTGTATATCATTCATGGATTTATGTCACACAATGAAGGAAAGAAAATTTAATTTGTTGGTGATGAATAAGATAAAGTATGTAACCAACCCAATTTACTATTATCGTGTAAATAATTTGAGTCATCCACCATAGAAGGTAATATTGAGTTATAACAAAAGTGATAAAAATACAATGATTAATTTAGTTTCAGATCATACTCTATGTACTATGATATCCTCTCCTTTAAGGAGATAATCTATCAACTTGCCAAAATATCCCTATAAGGGGTTTAAACATTTATTAAAATTTCACCTCATATTTATCCCTCCCATTAAAGAGGTTGATGTCAGTAAACCTATTCTAAATTAATTTGACCAATATGTTTTTTTTATGATTTTCATGGAGCACTAGGATATTCTACCAATATATACATTAGTTTTAGACATATATATGAATTGATATATGAGAACATCATTGATGTGGGTACATATATAGACACTACAAAGTCACAACCAAGTGAGATTAGAATAATGAATATATTTATTGATCCTTTTTATAGGCATATAGGTCAAGAAACAACTAATAAATTAGAAGTACATTACACATATAATGCACACCCTCCACTAGCTTCTTATCATCCGCATAGAGAGGCTCTATATTATTTGAATTGAATAATTCATAAATATAATGTTTTAGTGCCATCTATAACACTTATCACATTCACAAAGCATGAGATAGTTGATGATGTTTATTTATTACACTCTTTGTTAATTCAAACTTAAATTGATCATCAACCTATATAGTGTCATGGTTGATAATGGTTAGAATTTTAATGTGTGCAATAGTACACTTATCTCTCATTTTGGATATACATATAAGGATATAATTCCTATAAAAACATTAATTAAGGTATTCAATAGACATATTTAAAGTTAGATTAGGACATCACATTACCACTATAGGTTAGTTTAGGAAATTTTGACACCAATTTTATAATAGTACCTAGTGTAAGAGTATTTTATATATTATTGGGGCATCTTTGGATTCAATAGCTTCATGTAGTACCTCCTACAATACACAAATGTTTGAAATACATTTTTTTATAATGAGGTTATCATAGTTCATGGTATTCCATATTAAGACCCCATAAAACTAAGGGTTATTGTTCCTACACCATATATATGTTAGTTTAGAAACCTAAAACCATTCAACCTACTCAGAGAATTCAAAAACAAGTGAAAAAATTACAAGGAGACCTATCCTTGAAAATCCACTTAATTAGCAATTTGTCTCAGATTCTAGAGAGTCACTCTCTACTCCAACACATCCTAGATTGATATTACATGTCATCAAGAGTATTCTATAAATAACACTAACCTATAGTTAGTATAATCCATTATGGGTTCCAAAGAGTCCCAAAGCTCACCATGGTAAACAATATACATAACATGTTACATATTATCATCATGATAATGACACTTATGTTATAGATTCTAAACATTTTTAATATTTTGATTTGAGATCAATACTTCATAGTGGCATGAACCTTTCCATTCATGAGAGTTCATCATTCTTAAGCTAGATACATGACCTATTGATTTTAAGGCTCTTTTGAGAGCCATTGGTTATTATGTTCCTTTTAAATTTAATATATTAAAAAATAGAATATTTGGAAACTTCTAAAATCATGACCTATGCATGATATGTGTAGTTCATTTACATTAGATTATTTATGCTCACTAACCACAATATTAATATATATCTATACTTATATAAAATATGATTCACAAGTGTACTTTCATGATTTGAATAACATATAGTTTTTCACTTGTAGATATAGTTTTAGGTGTTGATATTGTCTCAGACCCAAAAACATTAGACAAAACTTTTCTTATCTAGACAATAATGCAATGCACTCTCTTCCCATTCCAATGCACTTATACCAATGAAAACATGTTCTAATTTATTAGATCCAAAATAGTCATAGGACTTCCATAGGTTCTATGCATCACAAAAAGTTCATTAGGGGCATATTTTACTCAAGTTTTATCACTCTATGACTATCCCTTTTATTATTACTATAGTAAAATATATTATGTGAATATTAACATATTTTTTGACTTACTTTCACATTTTTATCTTATTGTATAGTTGAGTTTTTGAATATAATGATGTCATCAATTATTTTCATAGATCAATTTTAATTATTTATGTATGCTTATCATGTTTTCTTCTTTTCTTCATAATTTGAGGGTATTCACTACTCTAGTTTGTGGACATTTTAACATGTCCTTGTTTGTGTCTCTAAGCCTTATTATATGTTTCTATATGTGTAAGTGACATTTAAACATCCCTTGCATGCATCTCCTAGGACTTATTTCATGTTTTATGTGTTTTTTCCTATGCTCTTTGTGTGTGTCATGGACATGACTCTTGATTGCTATTGTTTTATTATATTATGATGCCATGATATAATTCATGCATCTCCCCAAATTTATGATTCCATGATCAATATTGTGCATCTCCCCCAAGTAATTATATATAAGTTTTAAGTACTCAATGTTGATCATGTATTGATTATGTACCTCATTTCTAAAATGTATCATACATTACTACTTTTTTTAGATTATCAATATGATGTCATGATGTCTAGTTTTATCATTATTACTCCAATTTTGAATATTTTATATAACATCATTCATATAAATTTATATTTTGAGCTAAGTTATTTCATAAGTTTCATAGCTCACATCAAAAGAGGGGGAATGCATAATGGATTTGTCTTAGAGACTAAGTTGAAATAATCCACTACATAGACAAAAAAATACAATACTTACTCATTCAATCACAATGCATACTTAGTTTCTATACATAAAACATATTTAAATAATATTTCACTATTTGGATAGCAATGCAGGCTATAGTTGTCTAGAATAATGCACTTTCATCTTAGAAGTAAAAAAAAAACATTTTCCAACTTTCTCATAATTATTCTTAGTCTACAAAATGGTTTTTAGTGTTTCTTTAAAATAATTTTTTTTATCTTTACACACAAAATTATCACATTTTTTTCTTAGATTAGGGGCATCTTACATAACATGTGTTTGATTTGTTTTACACAGGTTTACTTAGAAATTCATTGATATTACTTATTTATTAGAATAAATATACTCATATATCATATTGGGGGCATGCATGTGTCACATGCTCAATTTCATGTTCCAAATTTTGCACCAATTTCCATAGAAGCAATGGTAATAATACATGTAGTTATCTATTTTGTATACACCATATAATATTATTTTTTACTATTTTTGCACTAGAAATGATTTATATTCCATATGAAAGGGTTGATTCAGTGGTTTTCACCATTTTTTCACCAAAATGATCTTTTGTAATTCATACAGGGAATCCAAGCTATTACACTACCTTTAGATGTGTGATGATGGAATCAAATGAAACTTGATTTCTTAATAAAATTGTCATAGAAATGATTATTGGAGCATGCACAATCTAATCCAAGTGTTTCAATGAAAATAAATATGCAAGGGTAACACCCTCTCTAATCACAAGTTTTTTCACTAGAAAACAAAAAAATTAACATACATGAAAAGGTGTATTCATTCCATGTTATTCGATCTATAATTTTATTGAATTTAATTTAGAATTTTCATCCTAATAAAATAATAACTTATATATTTTTTATAGTAGGTTTGATGAATCACACTTCACTTTGTGGTCTACATGTAAGTCTAATCAACACAAGTAACCTCAAGTATTACTCTCTTTATTTTAATCTAGTACTTTCACTTTATTACATTACTAGAGTAAAAAGGGATAAAACTAGACACTCAAATAAACATTTAATGCTAAAATAATTCACTTGTAACCACTCCTCATGCACACAAAGCCCATGCTTAATTATATGGTTCTAAATTTCTATTCTTTATTTCTATGTAGATGATCCTATATTAATAGGCAATTATGATTATAAATATTCCTATTCCTCATTCCAAGAAACCTAGACTCACTATTGGATTGATTAACATTATTATATTATATTTATTTGATTTTTGGATAAGGCTTCTCCTTGAAAAAAATATTACTTTCTGGTAGTGTTTGAAGCCATCGGTTTCATCCTCCCATAAAATAATGACTAAATTCTCAATTTAAAATTCAACTAATGGGTCATCCCACACATTTCACAAGTCCCATTTGAGAAAATCCCAAAATACCATTATATAAACACACTTTATATTCATTTTTTCATTAGTTGGAAATAGGCTTCCATATTACAAATACTAGAATTACTCTAACTACACATTCTAAAGAAACCACCTATTATTCATAATTTTTATTCAATACAACCCAAGAAACTAAGTTTGAATACACCAGGAAGGTCATAAGTCATTGCTCAATTACTTATTTATAGAAATATTTTACCAAAATATAACATTACACCATTATTTCACACACCACCATAATATGGGATAACTACATGGTGTTTGATTCCTCTTTGTAGTATTGGTATGTAGGCAATGTTCAACACAAGGGCTGATGAGTTCAAGCATAAATTTATCTCATAATCCCTTTTTTACATTTATTACATTTTTTCATCCCTAATATTGAACTAGGATTTCAATTGAATAATAAGGTACACAATGGACCCCATAGTGAATCAAATACATCCAATCACATACACAAGACTTATAGGTAAAGGTGAATCAATATGAATTCACACAAAGGGTAAATATCCTAATGGACACTAGTCCACACTAAAAAAACAATATAGGGTAGCATTATCCTAATAGTGTGTCCTTGTATCAAATTCAATTGATTCATAATGGCCTCACATAGTCCTATAGTTTATCACACCTTTGTTTCAAATCCATTAGTTTCAACTTCCAGCTAGGTTATTTATCTTTTGCATTTCCCCCTTTTAGAATATTTATATAATTATAAAGTTATAAATAATTTTTTTGTATTTATTACATATTTTATACATTCTAATTTTACTTATCAATTTTTTATAATTGATATTACATTTTCTTAATCCAAAAATTTTATAAGATAGGTGGTTATTGTTTTCATTGCTTCTAGTTTTTTGAATCTTATGTTTGTTTTAGATTTTGTTTATCTACTAATTTTTATTTTTATTTTTTAATCATTTCACACTTATTTTCATTTTTTTCTTATATTTCTCTTATCTAATTTCATTGGATGACTTGTAGCCATTTTTTAATCTTTTTTTGGGTTACATGTACACTTTGTTTTATTTAAATTTAACTTTTGATTTATTTTATATTGGAATTATGCCAAATTTTGTTGGTTGGATTATTTTTCCTTTACTTACATTTTATGTTTTATTATCATTTTTTTGACTTATATTCTCCTTACCTAATTAGACTATATATTCTTCTTTTATTTTAATTTCTTTGCATATGCTATATTTTCTTTAGATTTTCTTGTATCTATCTAAAATTGATGCCTTTATTATAATAATATTATGAATATTTTGTTTTTTGTACGTTTCTATGTACCTACTTTAGATGTATTTTTATAACTTAGTACTTTATTAGTTTTCTCTATATATAAATATTCACATTTGTTATAAAATAATGGAACATATGAAATAAAACATAAAAACATTAAATCATATAATATAACCATGTTATATCTATCTAAGTATCAAAGTAACACTTTCCATGTAGAAAATAATGAGCCAAAATATTGATATATAAATCCAAAAAAATCTACATCCCATATATAATAAAATTAAAAATATAATATCTATACATTTGATATTGTTGGCCACTTTCAAGCCTAGGTGTCAGAGGGGCTATGATCTATAGATATATCATGTCTCAAGCCTTTAAAAGAGGTATATGTAAGGTAGTGATACTTAATTTTAATATTATATCTCTCTCTACTTGGGATTATTGTTCCTCTAATGTAGTAATTTATGCTATTAATTCTTACTCTCTAGTTACTCCAACTAATGTGGTGACCATGTGTGCCACTCTCTTAGTCACTAAAGTTATTTTAGTCATAGATACCTACTATTAATTCATCACTAGATCTTATTAGTACCACTAAAAAATTATATGGACTGGGATATTGGCCTCATCATTTTACAACCCATGTAATATATCCAACCAATCTAAACCATATCACATGATCTCCTAAAAAAGGTGCTATAGGATTTGACATATCATGACTTAGTAGCATGGTGTCCAATATATTATTATGTTTGGCCTCAATAATTAAGTCTCACCATGATTTATCCATTACACATACAAAATATAAATAAAATAAACATTAGATAGCCATATATATATATATATATATATATATATATATATAAATTTAAATCTTAAGATATTTATCACTATGATATAGTGTAGATATGTAAGTATGTATATGTAGTGATGAAAAATTACAACCATTAAGATGTGTGCCACTTATATAGGTATTCATTATGTTAGAGTGTTCACTAAGGACACCATCATCCTTGTCTCCATATTTTACTTGACATACTCCCAAAGGATACCATTAATCTCTCCATACATAATAGTATGATTGATTAACATCATTCCAATAGGTGTCATTGTACAAACTATTTCTAAGGTGCTTCATGTGGTGAATATTCCATTGGTACATATAAGACATCCTATAAAGGACTTTTTATCTTTTCTAATCCTATTATTACCTCCACCACCACCCAATGATGATGTATACTTATTTTAAATTGAGGAGTGTATCATGGTATCAAAATTGGAACCTAAAATGGTTTCTCATGTCCCCTTACCTCCCCCCCTATCTATAACATTCCTCACCTTGAATGAAACTATATCCACCATGTGTAGTTCTTGGTCACTTTATTTTGGCATTGATATTTCATTATAGATAGCCATGATGGCCATCTATCCATGATCCCATAAAATTTCATACATATGATATTATATATGTGGCTAATATATAATCTTATATACCCTATGAAACACATATATGTAATAAAATTTTCTTACTAACTTAAGTCAAATGATCTGGATTTGGGCATGGTAGCCTTGTAACATGGTACATATGGAACATCTCATAAATCATACCATAAAAAATTATGGTTGATCTCATAGTATACTATCACCTACTCAAAATTCCATAAAAATGTCCACTAGTTACTCTTAGATGATCAATCCCATGCTATATATTGTGCCTTGCTCCAAAGCTCACTAATATATGACAATGGAAAAAATGAATTTATGTTATTTTCATTTATATAATTTTATCAAAATTTATTTACACAAATTTATTTTATCTTTTGTATTTTTATGTTATTTCTTAAATCACCATTTGAAGTTACACTATTATGACATAATGAGCTTTAGGTGGAGAATATGTATACACCTATATATTTTTAGTTAATAATATTTTCTATTGTAGGACTCATTGGTGCATCTTCCACCTTGAGTGCATAGCCTAAGGAGTGAATTAGGATTAAGGATGGGTTGGATCACACTAATTTATGATATATTTTCAGATGATTAACTATTACACCTATTTACACTCAATATCTTTTATCTGGTCATTATATCTTCCTCTAGTTCTCTTTCCCTTACTTTTCACCTCTTCTACCCAATTCCATCAATTTTCTTGAATAACTAACCTATGTTGAGTTAGTTCAGTACTAGTCACTATATTTAATATAATATAATCCATGTATAACACAATATTTTTCATGTATATAGTCCATTTTTATCTATATATGTCTTGATAAATATAGTTTCATGTTCCTTTGTACTAACTCAACCTTGGATGATGTATTATTATTTTTATTCATAATTTTTGTAATATATTGATTAGGATTATGTTCATTGGCATAATTTATTAGGGTCAATTATAGTATTTATAGTATTTAGAGAGAGAGAGAGAGAGAGAGAGAGAGAGAGAGAGAGAGAGAGAGAGAGAGAGAGAGAGAGAGAGAGAGAGAGAGAGAGAGAGAGATCTCGCATATTTAATTTTTATAAGAAACACACACCATTATACTCTTATCATGCATAAAATCCTATTTTTAGTATAAGAATAAATTGGGGTATAATATCTTATAATGATGGAGGTATATGTTTTCACAATATTTTTGAGTTCATGAGAAGGAATTTGAACTAGAGAAATACATATAGTATTTAGACACCCCAACTAAGGATACTTAAGTATTCATCCTTACCTTTTGATCGTCCACCTAAAACATCTCATAAAAATTAACACTTGAGATAAGGGGGAGATTGATGTGCTAAAACATGAACCCAAGGAAGGTATCCATATATTTAAATGCTTTTTTTTTAATTTATAATATATGAATATATTATATTACTATGTTTTTTATTCTTCTCCATGTTTATATTAACTTTTATTTTCTTTACACTCTAATACATTCCTAGTTAGATATCTCTTTGTTACAAACCTTAGTTTAGACACCTATTTTTTACTACCCTACTGGCATTTCTATATCTTTATTTTCACCTTTTACATTTTGGATATGGATTTCCTTATTTTTTAAATTCCTTGCAAAGGCTTCCTAATTATATCCTTGAATCCCATTTTTGAAATATCTCTTTTTTATAGTCTCTAAAATGGCACAAATTGTTTTTTTGTTGGATATATTATGGTCTTCTCCTTTTTCCTATATTATATGATATTTATATCTCTAAACATTTTTTCCATACATTAAAAATTCACTTTGTTTATTCTCATTGGGTAAATCTAGTTAGTCAATGTGGTTAATCCTTTAATATTATAAATGTGTTTGATCAACTAGTAAAAAAAAAAATCAATAAATAAGTCACTATTTAGGTCTCTCCAAATTCCCATCACCTCATTGAACCAAATGGGTGTGTCATTTATACCATAGGTGAATAGATGGTATTTAGAGATCATGGATATAGGTTAGTCAAGGGTGGATAATGGAAAATTTTAGGCATGAAAAGTTACATCATAATTAATTTGGACATCCTATATTTCCCTTTTCCCCATGATTTATATACCACTTTATCTAAAACCCTTATGTATTAATATATTTAGTCTCTTTGATACTAAGAGAGTTCTTTATAATTTTGAGAGGGTTTAGGAATTTTATGTAAGTAACTTAGTAATGTAGTCTCATACTTTATAAAATGATATTAAAAATATAAAACATAAATATCATAATTAAAATAAGAGTTATGTTTGAAAATAATATATAAAATTACCATATTATCCTCATGGCCAAAAGAAGACTTTGGATTGATGGAAAGGACATGTTTTTTTGTTACCATTAATATTGATTTGAAAGATGATCTATTGGCTAAATTTATTTTTTCTTACCATTTTCCTTATTTATTTTTTTATTTTATTGTCATTTTATTTCAATTTTTGTAACCATAATAACATACTCATATGTTTGTAATGAAAGAGACAATTATAACTACACCAAAAATGTTTTTCTATCCCTCATCTAACTTCATTGAAATAGAATAAAACAAATGGAAGATAATTCCCCCTTTTTTTAAGGTTTGATAACCCATTTTTTAATTTTAAATTGACACTAACATAAACCCTGATGCAATAATGCCAACCTTTGTTTGAACCATTAAGTTGATGTTTACATTAATGTTTGCATCAACGTGAGGGTGTTATTTTTTATTAAATAAAATAAATGGTAACATCATAAACTAAGGTAAAAGTTTACATAAGTAAAATTAATTTTTCTAAAAATATTATATTCTAAATTAAGACAATTGCTAAATAATTTAACACTCAAATAATATTATATTAATGTATTACCTTAATGGCTACTTACAAGTGAATCCTTTGGAAGTTAGTTGAATATGAAAGGAAAAACCTATAAAGAGGTCATTCACCTTCTTCAAGGATTTTTTTTTCAATTTGAATAAATAATATAATGAAATTGATCCTTTCTAATAAAATGTACAAGATTAATTTTCATTGTTGACATCATCATTGCAACTTGACAGCTATGACGAGGTGCATTTGTTAGGTAACTAAGGAAAATATACCTCTCTAATAAAGTGTATTATATGGTAATTTAAGTATTATTAAATTGTCAAAATAGTATCAAAGGAAATTCCCTATCCCACCTATGACCACTATTTTAGAATTTTTTCACTGACCAAAGTTACATAAGATTGTGAAGCTTGAGAAGAAAAGGTCGGTTAGTGATTTTTCCCTCTACCATTGATTCATTAGATATTGTTCATAATGGATGCTAGTAATAATATAATTATATATTAAGGCAGAGACTAAATGTGGTTGTACATTATTGCCCCCCTCAAACCTTACTCTCAATAGTACCAAAGGAAGAAACTAAAAATAACATGTTGAACCACAAGTAAAAAAATGAAAAGTAATCGATTAAGAGCTTAACAGTTGTAATAATACTTTTATCTCTCAAACTAAATTCATTATTTTCCTCTTCATCCTATATATTGAATAGATTAATTTTTTTATTATGTATAATGATATACCAATGAATACATAATCATAAATATCTATGTAGATAAATTATGAGTGTTATAATGAATATTTTTATGATTGTACAATAAATGAATTGTAAGGCATAATCAAATTCATCACTATATTCATAGGTATACCAATAATGTCAGTGTAATAATCTCATATAATATGGTTATACAAATGGATATGGAAAATATTATAGTTCTTTTAAAGTGTACTTCTCAATTGAATTGGGTTTGATTGTGATAATTAGTAATTACATTGATGCAAGAATAAAAATATGGATTTTAATAAGTTAAGCACTACAAGAATCTGAAATGTTACAAATCTTGATATGTAAAATATTTTAATTTGAAGGTGTACATATAAAATGTATAAATGGGATTTATTCTTATAAATTACCCGAAATTACTATGTAAGTTTATTGTGTGAGTTAGCAAAGTTAGTGTTACAAGAATCAACAACACGGTTATTCAGCAAGGTGAGTGTTACAATAATTTAAATTATGGGTCTAACACCAAGGATGTAATTGTTTCAAGAATAAATAATATATTAGGTCCATTATAATGTTTAAATTTTATTAAGTGTAATGTTACTCCTTAAAATCCTAAGTTTTTAATGTTGGATCATATCTAATTCAACCCTATTTAATTGATTAAAAAAGCACTCAAACAAATTTCATTAAGTGGGTAATTAAATATAATGGGACTAATTTACCAATGGAACGTTCTTCCCTATATTTTAAATTATAATATTTACTATATTTTTATTTTTTAATCAAATAATGTCACACAAATAAAATTTACCATTTTTTGGGGAGATATAAAAATACTATAACTATTTCAATTTATTTAGGTTTAATGTATCTAAACAAGTATAAAACTATGAATATTTAGATTGCATAATGTAAATAAATAAAACACAAAACCAAACATCACTTATGATTTATTAAACAATATAGATATATAAATAACTAAGCATATAAAGGTTACGAATCACTTAGTTGGGTAAAATTATTTTCAGTCCACTATATTCTGTTGCAGTGTTCATATGCACTTTCTAAGGCTCCATTTTTCATAGTGATTATCTTTGACAAAGATGATTATGAAATTATGACTTATATGTTATGATCATGAATTATGTTTTTAAGTCATGTGTAGAGGAGGTGTATAAGGATTTATGAAGGCTTTTCATGTGTTGGGAACTATGAGAAATACCTATTATCAATCCTATTCTAGATTATTTTCCTATGAAAATATGCTGCTTAAATTTCATTTATGTAATGTTTATTTATGAAAATTAATTATGTACATGAGATATATTGACTTAAATAATGTTTGATTCATTTATCATAAGCTTGTGATTTAGAAATTTCATGTGTATAAGGTGATGAAAACCTATGTGAATGTTTGTATTCCTTGGTATGTTAGTTACTTATAATTTATTGCATGCCCTATTTGATTAATTTCTATAGATTAAGATATTAGGTTAGAGGAACTTATGTGTGTGTCAAGTGTTAAGGAATAGGAAAATGGCTAATGAAGGAAAGATACTATACCAAGCATGGTTTTATCACTAATCATTTTTACCCTTAAAACCATACTAAACCCATGCTAATATTAGATGCCTAATCTACCACCTTTGCTGAATTAGTGTATGTTTTAGGTAGCTAACCTTTAATCCTAGTTAGTGAAACTTTTTATTGACTAGACTTTAGTTATTATAGCCAATGTTTAAACTCTCTAGTGGTTGACTAATAGATCCTCCAATGATTACCTTAATATGATGTCAAGTAGGAAAATAAGTAAGTCTTGGAAGTAACAAAAAAATCTTAAAAAACCACCATGTACCTTAATCAAACATGGAAATAACATCCCATAATGATGCATGGTTTAACAAGTGGTTGGTGGTTCATTAATCCTAAGACATTCATAAATAGGATTCTAACTCCCTTAGTTTAGTAATTTATAAATAAATAAGAAAAAGTTAGATTTATAATGGGAGAAGGGGAAGAAACATGGAGGAATAGTTGGTTAGGAGAGCTGAGTCAAGACAACTAAAAGATACTACCTAGGTGACTTGAAGGTTGATAGGTGGGATTCCTATAAACTTATGTTTTATGTTCTTCATTTGGAATGAAATGACTATATTATTTATTTTATTTTCTTACATTTAGGGGAATAAGACCACTTGGTTCATTCTACTTATTTCATTATTTTCCCATGGTCATGTATTGGCTGCCATGTAGTGTTTTCCTATTTGAGAGCTTTGGAGAGATTTTTCCTCCTTAGTTTGAATGAAATGATTCTAGTTATTTTTTTGTTATCTTACTTAAATGAGAATAAGGCTACTTTATTTATTCCACCTATCTTATTGTATTACTATGGTTTTGCATTGGACACCTTGTAGTTCTTTGCCTAATTGAGGGCCTTGGAGAGGCTATGTTCCTCCTTGATTGACTTGGATGTTTCAGCTTATTTCTTGAAGTGCATTAATGTTATTATGACATAGTGAAATAGTTGTCTATGAGAAACATCTTCATGATGGAAGAATGTAAAGCCCTCCTATGTTAGGCATGGTGGTGAAATGCTTGAACAGATTATGAATGTCATGATGGAATTTTTTAAGCCCTCTCAAGATGAGACATGATAGTAGGTTTCTTAAATCTCCCATGAATATATTATGGAAGTAATAGAGTGAGTTATCCTCTTTCTACTATAGTGAATAATTAACCTTACTTATGTCATGAAAGATTGCATGTTAGTTTTATCTTTTAATTTCTTATCTTCACTTGAATGATCATTTAAATGCTTTTTTTAATGATATTGGGGACTTCGAGTCTCCATGGTTAATAATAGGAAATAATATTGTATGTGATCCATGGTCTCTCCCTTATGTCAAAACACCCTTACTTATATATACAACCTTACATTTACCAAGTGATATAAACATGCTCAGAGTTAGGAGTCTTAAGCTCAGGGGTGTCTAGAGTATCAAATTAATGATGGAAAAAGTTTGGGTAGTGATCCTTACTTATTATGTATAGAAAATTCTAGGGATAAAATGAGGAGCACTATTGAAGACTAACTAGTCCTCCATTATTTAATCAGGCCTAGAATTGTGCCTCTTGCTATGTAAATAATTGGATAAAATATGATGTATTATCAATGATTTAGCATCCATCCTAATTTTAATAAAATTATAAAACAAAAGTTTTTGATAATATCCAAACTATGGATTAAAATATATTCTTTCTATTTACTAAAACTTCAATGTTAAAATGAGTATCTTATGAATACTTGGATTATAGAACCTTGGGAAGGATCTAATATGTATAAAATATTCTTTAACCTTTTGGGATATTTTAATTAAATTGATATATTTATTTGGTTTCTTTAATCTTTATCTTGAGTAGCTTTTTTTTAAGCATTATGTCTCCCTTCGTAATAAAGAGGTGTTGTGATTCAATGGATAGATATTGTGCAAATATGAGTGGAAGTCAAATAAATAGATGTGAGTTTGTTATTGGGAATAAAAATATAGCTATATTGTTTAAATATTAATGGTGATGTTATTTGGGGTAGAAAGGATGCCTTGTGAAAATTCCCTTTGGTTTTAGTAATTTAGTAAACTACCTAATATAAACCTTTCCTATAACGATACCATCTAATAATTAAATAATAATTTTAATAGAAGATTAACTCTACTATTATAATTTTATCAAGGAATGAAGATTTTAGGTTTGATTAAGGTTGACCTTAATAAGGCTTAATGATTTAAGAAGGTCATGTAGACCAACCCTTTGATGTTGAATTTTTACTTGTTAGTAAATCACTTGTTGTTCATTCATAATTAGTAGAATGAAATGTGCATTGGGCCTTACCAGTCAAATCATTTAGAAAATCCTTTAAAAAAATTATTTTATTGCTATATCCATTTTAAATTTTGAGATTTATTGAAAATTTGAGTCTCTTAGATTGTCTGCATATTTAGATAAACCAATAATAATATTGGTTTAGCATCGAAGGAGTATTTTTCCTAGGCACCCTCTTATTCTATAATTTATGTGATGTAAATTTAACTTATTAGAAACTATTTTAAGGAATGGAAAATTTGTCTAGATCATACCATCAATAATAGTTAACATAGGCATTTTGTATTTGCCTTAGTTGAGTTATCATTCATTGAGTCATCTCTGAGTTTTCCTTTAGTTATGCCTTAGTCAATTTATGATTGACTTCACCTAGTTTTGATTTTATCTTTTCCTTATCCATTCATCAAGTTATTTGCATATCATTCTTAATTATTCAAACACTTCTTGGAAACTCAATCATCCACTTGAACTTTGCCTTTGTCACTTTTAAACTAATCATTGAATGGCTTTTTACCTTATCCAAATTATCTCTTTGGTCTTTTGATTTGATTTTGCCTTAGTCAATTTCACAAATTTTGATGGTTGGTTATGAGGAAGCCACATGTCACCATGACACTAATTCAGGAGTGGTATAATCATGGTCTAAAGTATGGTTAGTGATAATCTAGAAGGTGAGTGGGATGTTGCCACATGGCATCATCCTAATGACCTACAATATTGGAGAGGACTGTATAAAGTGTGAAGCCTCCAAGATAGTAGGTGAGCATGATGTTGCCACATGACATCATCTTGATGAACCATAATCATAGATATGGTCATAAAAAAAGCCTACCTCTGAGCTAGTATTGAAGTTGGATGTTTTCATGTGGTATCATCCTGATGACCCATGATCCAAGAGATGATCATACAAGAAGCCTACCCTTAGACTAGTGGGTAAGAAGGATGTTTCTATGTGACATCATCCTGATAACCCATGATCTCATAGTTGATAGTACATAGATATTATCTATAAAATGTAAATATAGTTGGATGTTTCCACATCATATCATCTTGACCATAGTCTTATTGAATTCCATACTAATGGTAAATCCTCTAGGCTAGTGGGCTAGGGGGATGTTACCACATGGAATCATTCCAATGGTCCATAGTCCTAGGGCTATAAGTTCAACATTAATTCTTTTTAGACTAGAAGGTAAGTGGTAGGACATTACATGGAAAGAAAGGTTCTCAAGAGCATGAAGAGAAGTTAGCATGGCCTTAAATCATGCAAAAGTAGTCATGTAGTGCCAGTTGCATTTGTAATGGTTGAGGACAAATTTAAAGGCCATATCAACATCATATTAATAGTTATAATTTGGTGCAATATCATGATAAAATTTATAATTATTGGGCTAAATAAACTAGGACTTATGGGCTTCTTAATTATTGGCTTACACCTATATGAGTCTCAATGGCAGTTACAAGTTTTTTATTTTTTTATGTGTGATTGAATGAATTTTGGTATCTATCCATATTAGTTGGTGTTTTGTTTTTTTAATTTGTGTGTCATTCCTACTTTAGGAAAAAAATGAGCATGACATTTTAGTATCATAGCTTGGGTTATAACACCAATATCTCTCAAATTTTTAATTACTTTTAGATTTCTAGTTTTTGCATTTATTATGATGTCTTTCTTGTTGGCATATATAATGAGAGGAGGATGCAAAACACATAATGGAGAAGATACTATTGGTTATAATGAATTTATTATAGCATCAATTTTCACATTTGGAGGGGGTTCTTTAGGCCCTTTCCAATTGAGCCACACTATTGGGATAACCCTAGGCTATGGGTCACCTATGGTAGGTTGAACCTCTAGAGAGGGCTGACTTCTTCTTGATGGATCACCTATAATAATGTTTATAGTAGGAGAAGGTTATAAAAGGGGTAAAGGTGTCATAATAAGGATAAAATATTGATGCACCAATTAAATTAAAACTCACACAAGCATGAAATATACACTAAAGAAACATAAGATAACACTAGTTCACATGATCTCAAAATCAAGCTAATTACATAAGTATTTAATACACTAGGTTTAGGGAGTAATGAATGAAGCTAAAAGGAATTATAAGAATCACACCAATTTTAGATTAATTGTAGAAAGAAAATAATTAAAAACCTAAAATTAACTAGAAAACAACATAAAATAGTCAAGAAAGAAGGACAATGGGAATGGAAGATTCTCCTTCATAATGCCATCATGCACAATCTTACTAAACATAGTTCAAAAGCAAGAGTTGGGTAAAGTAAATATTTATTATCTTCAATAGGTATTTCATACAAGTTTTGATAGGGTCTAGCCTTATCTAATGAGAGTCTCTACTCTTATAGAGTTGAGAGAGAGTTCCTATCAAAGGTGAGAGTATTTTTCTAAAAACTAAGAGAGAGCTTATAAAAAGGAAAATAATGGGTAATATAGGAGAAAGGGGAGGGAGAGAGTGAAAACACCATCCTAGATCATTAAATGATAATCCACCTTTATTAGATGCTCCACCATATTTTTGGTCCAATCAGGAATAATATATCATAGGCAAGATAGTCTTCATTTGTCCCACTAGCATTCGAATCATCTCATTACTTGAGCAACGCACTAGAGGACAAGATTTTTCCAAAGGTGGTGATTCATGACTAAGTTTTCTAGGAAAATATCTTTATGGTTTTGAACAAAATTGATTTCTCTAACTACTCCTCTAATCCCCCAATCTGATTTATGAATTCCTATGTTATCTCAATTTGAATCATCATGAGGGCAAGGTTTTTATATCCATGTACATGACAAAGCCATGCCCAAGTCTACTCTTAATGGTTTTTTATTAGATATGGGACCATATTAAAATTTGAGAAACTTCACCATAACCATTCATATCTTCCCCTACTCAATATCTCATCATAAATCTATATTATAGATTGAAAACCAATCTCCTTTATTAGTTTTCATATAGTTACTACATATTGATAAAGAGCTTACAAGTTATATAGCCTCTTTCTTGATCCCAATTAGGTCTAAATAGACCTATTTTGTCCCTAGGAATTTATGGAAATTTATAAATAACCATATACATAAGTCTTATTTAAATAATAAATATCAAAATCATGAATCCATACTACAACCCAAAAGGATGGACCGCGTGTTTCCAAATATTCAAACCAGAGGTTCATAGGGTCAAAACCTTATGTTAACAACCCCTAACTATATAATTATGTCTACTTATGAAATTAGATAGAGATGTAATGGTTACATTATGATATTTATAGGATTTACCTCCATTTTTACCTAGGTCACAATTGTTCTCCATTTGAAATCCCTTGTCTTTTGACCTTTAATATTGATCATTGATTTGCTTCCTAGTATTTGAACAAGCACCATTGATCTTCTTAAACCCATTATCTTTGAATTATAATACTAACCATCAATATTTATCCATGTTGGATGAGTACCATTATATATTTACTATTACACATCATCAATCTACCCCTATATGAGTGAATGTGAGTCATAGATCTTCTTCTAGTTGAATGTAGTTAAGACACTTGGTAGCTTCTCATTTGTCTTTGAGATTGACTGACTTGTTGAATCATCACTCACCATTGAATTATAATCTATAATCAAATTCATGATATTTATTTTATTAGACCCACTAACATCTATCAGATATTGTATACCATTGATATCTACCAAGACACCTGAGACCTTGCCACTTGTTAGCTTCTCATTTATGGTAACTCTTTGACTTGATGCTCACCATTGATCTTGATTGCATGATCAAAAACCCATCACTATATCTTTGGGAAATGATGACACTATCCTCACCTATTCATTATTATATATTTGGTATTATTTAATTCCAACCATTGATCTTTCTTATTTGAAATCAAATATATATTTCATGGAGCTTAAACTTGGCATCCACATGAATGTCTCATTATGTAAGTCTAACTTTGAAGTTTTATAACTTAATATAGACAACTCATCAAGTTATGAAATTTATATAGGATGATATAGGAATGAGTAACTTCATGTCCATGTGGTATTTTGGCCCTGAGAGGCTTTCTAAGAATATTTATTAAATACATAATCAAGCTGACTAGTCTATTTTTGCATGATGTTCTCATGATGATCTAGTTCTATTGGACTTGTGCTTGAACTATTGTCTCTTTTAAAAGGATATAATGGACTTATAATACATTTTTCAACCTAATTCATGCTCCTAAATTATATAAACACCATGAGAACCTATTGATCTTCTTCATTTTACAATCCTAGACCTATTTCAAGACCTGCTTCTCAAAGATAGACAAAACACACTTTAATCTTGCTTAAAGTATTTCAAAATCTTTGTGAGTGAATTTTGATTTTTGGACCATTTATTCCATATAGAAATGTTTTCATCTATTATAACCATTTCTCAATCTGGCCAACATTTCTAATGGTATCCTAGGGTTGCATGCCTGTTATGCAAAGACTTAGTGGCCTTAAATTGATCCATTGGGTACACAGAGTCATAATCTTTCCTCTCAACTAAAATTTTTGTGAGATTGACTAGAGAGATGACCCTTTCTAAATATTTATCTTGAAGAAAAAGGAACAAAAGATCAAAATAAACAACTATGCCATATGCACTTATTAAAAGGGAAACACACAACTAAAAGGAAATGTGCTCAAGACACTTAAAGGAAAGCATAGGAAACTATTATAGCATGATTCAATATCATATAATAGTTACAAAATATTTTAATAATAATGATTTAAATGAATGGAATTGATTAGAATGGGTAATACCTCTCCATCCATTTGGGCAAGTTGAAAATCATTATGTGGTTTATATCCATGGATCAAATAAGGACCACTCCACAAGTTGTCAAACTTGGTATGGTTGCCTAGCTTGGCCTTATTTGAGTCCAACCTAAGGAATAACTCCCATTCCTTAAATTCCCTTATTGGGGCTCTCTTGTCAAAGTATTTCTTAACCTAAGCTTGATGTGACTCTAATGTCTTCATTTCAAGGTCCTTGGTTTCTTCAATCTCCATGAGCTCTACCATCCTTATGCTCATAGGCTCATTCTCCATCAACTCAAGTTGATGGGCTAACTCCAATGTAGGTAGTTCAAGATAAATGGGTAATTTACCTTCCCTTATATATATAAATACATATGGATAATATCCAATGTTATCTTTTGGAGTCACTCTATCATCCCATAAGGATGTCCTTAGCATTGTATGCCACACTCTGTGATTTTCCTCCATGGTCCTCCTGATAATCCTTAGCAATTTATTGTTTATGGAATCTACTAGTCTATTAACTTGGGGGTAGTAAATTAAAATATTTACTAAGTTAGATGCCTATGTTAAGTGGCCATTCATTTGTCTTCATACCAAAAAATTATAATGCATTATTTAAAATTATATTAGTTGGGACACCAAACCTGGTCATTATGTTGTCATAGAAGTCCAAAATTGCTATCTCATTGGCTTATTTCAAGGCAATTGATTCCACCCAATTGGTGAATTAATTAGATATATTTAGAACCCATTTGTGTCCTACACTAGAAGGTGGATTGATCATTTCTATGAATTTTGGCCCTCATTGCATGAAGGGTTGCTCCACCTAGATTGGGTTAAGTAGAAGAACTACTAATCTCTATTTTTATATAAATAGAGAACACTTTTGGAAATTTTTGACCCATGCATAGGCATATTTTAAAAGGATATTCTAGTAATATATATCTATCATTACCTTTGATGCTATTATTCTAGGTGTAAAATGTCCTCCTATAGGTCCATCATGAAACTGCTTCAAGAACTTTATCACTTGATTGTCATCAATACACCTAAGTAGTACCCCATTGAGGTACCTTATAAAAATTACACCATAAACTAATTCATAAGGTATGTATTGAAGCCAAAAATACCTTTTTTTCTCTATCCAAACCTTGGGGATATCCACTTGTTATTAGGAAATGTGTCATGTCCTAGAGCCAACTATTATGGGGTGGAGGTGCATTTGTTTGTGAGTTGTCTTATGTCACCAAAACAATTTATTTATATCCTTGAAGGTTATCCATCATATTCTCACAAAAGCCCTTACCTCTTATCAACCTAGTGACCTTAATCTCCACATCATAATCCATTACTTTGGTAATCCATCTTGCTCTTTTCTCATTAAAATCCTTGTTAAGGAGGAAGTCCTTAACTCCAAGATGAGACACCATAAGATGAATCTTACAATTGGATATCATTAGTCTAAACATTTTTAGGCTCCTCAAATATGAAATAATTTGATTTTATATGAAAGTATACCTTACATCATATCCCTCTATCCCTCAATTAAAAAAGGCATTTGGCTACTCAAATCCTTCACCATTATTTTGTATCAACATAACTAATATGTTGTCAACATTGGTAAAGGTGTACAATATGAAATCATTTGAGATTAGTATTGATAAGTGAGGGTGTTTGGGCAATGGCCTACTTTATGGCCTCAAATGTTGCCTTAACTTCTTTTGACCAAGTAAACAATTGGCTCTTCTTCAGCATGGAGGTGATGGGTTTGACCAAGTTTGAAAAACTAGGTATAAACCTTCTTACAAAGTTTATTTTTCCAAAGAAGCTCTAGATTCCTTTATTTTTTTTGGGTAGAGATAGTTCTAAGATATCACTTATTCTATTAGTGTTAATGGGTAATCCCTCCTTTGAGATAATGTGACCCAAAAAAACATATTTCTTGGGATTTAAAGAGATCCCATACTCTCTAAATATTTCAAAGATCAACCTTAGATGGTCTATGCGTTCACTTCCTTTCTTGGAGAAAACTACGATGTCATCCAAGTAAACTAGCACCATTTGATTTAGCAACCCTTGGAAATCCATATCCATGGGTCTATGGAAAATTTCCCCAGTAATTGATAATCCAAAAGCCATATCCATGTAAACATATGTGCCCCACTTTATGGTAAAGGAAGTCTTATATTGATCGTCTTCTCTCACCAACACTTAATTGTAACTTGAATATCCATCTAAGAGGGAGAATCATTCTAAACTAATAACTATCTAAAGAAGTTGATACATGGATATAAAAGGATAGTGATCTTTCAAGAAGACCCTATTTAGGTCCCTGAATTCAACACACAATCTAATTTCCCCACTCTTCTTTCTTACAAGTATTAAGTTTGCTATCAATGAGGAGTGCTTAATACGAAAGATGATCCTATATTCCATTAACTTGGTCAATTATTTCCTCATAATCTATTCTATTTTGGAGTTCATAGGCCTCTACTTCTACTTGATAGGCTTGGGATTAGCCTCTAGTTCTATAGTGTGTTGGGCTAGCTTGGGATCAAAGCTATCAAGTCACTATATTCCCAAGTAAAGATGTATACATATTCTTTACAAATTTCTATGAAATTATGCCTCTCAGCTTTATTACTTACCTTTTCAAGCTTTAGGATCCTATCTTTAAATATAAGGACTCTTTCATAGTTATCTTCATTGGTTGACATCACTAGCTTCTATTTTCTTATATGATCTCCTTCATGGAAAAGACCTTCAAGGGTGACCAACCCTTTAGGAAGATTATTAGATCTTAATTGAATTACTTGCTCTTCATATTGATGTTGAAACTTTTCTTGGTTCATTGAAGATAATTTTCCTTCCTACTACAAGAAACAATCAATTTTGTTGTCATTCTCAAAGACCTACCAATGAGCTTCATTATCTGTCACTGATGGTCTTACTACCACTTTGACTTATGGCTACACATTGGTCTTTTTCAACTCATTTTGGATATAAAATTAAGCTTCCATAGCTGCCAACCTATCAACAAGATGATTCTATTTTATTAGTATGCATTAGATGTTAAAGGCCTCAAAATACTCAATTAGGTCCCACACTCTATGTTTGTAATACTTCATCAAGGGATTCTTAGTGATACTCTAACCTATAACTTGATGTACTATCATCTCACTATCCCCATAAACTTTTAATTTCTTAATTATTATCTTATTATCCCATTGAATGCAATGAATAAGACCCTCATATTCTACTGAATTATAAGAGCAACTAAATTAAAACTTGGAAGAAGAGAAATATTTGTCATTGGAGGGTGATACTAGCATTGTACATATACCCACGAAGATCTTTTTGAGGTCTAATGAGGGATGACATGGACTTATTTTTCTCATGTAAGTAGTATACACACATTTCCCTATTTTCCACTCCTTCCATGGGATCAATTGACTCATTTTCAATCCATAGTTCATCTAAGAACATGTTTGGTATCTCCTTAGGGTGAGTGTTTAATTCTTGACCAACTATATGTTCATCTTCATCAAGAAGGGTGAAATTGAGGTTTATGTTGTTTGGCCCATAAGACTTTATGTGGAATTATACAATGGGCTCAGATTTAATAGATATTTTGGTCTCATATATTGTTATGAATGACATGTATGACTAGTCTACTACAAGATAACCTCCAATATTTGTAATGAATTCTCCAGATAATCATAGTGTAAAATGAGGAGGTATGTCAAGGATCAATACATCTTGAACCATTAAGAAATTAAGAAAATCATGCACAGTTAAGTTGAGGTCATTGATGATACCATATGGCTTGGTGGAAGATCTATCTAGCTACAACACTCCTTTAGACTAGGGCTCATACTTTAGACCAAGATGGTTTGTTATAGATTTTGGAATTATTATGGTGCTAGCCCCACTTGCTACCAAAACATTATGCATTAAAGAGTCACCAATGATTACTAAAATGTAGAAGGGAGGAGGTTTGATCACCTTACCTAATTTCACTTCACTTGGTCCTTTGGATGCATTGGTGAGAACCACATTTTCTTTGACTGGTGGCTTCTTAGAAACATTGATTCTTGACAACCCTTCTTGGAGGATGTCTACCTAACTAGGCATGGAGAGCATATCTCACATTGGCACACTCACACTAGACCTTTCTATTTGTTCCAAAATTTTGATGGGTAAACCACCAACCTTTGGTTATGCTTTGGGAGCCATAACTACACCTTGAGTTTTTTAGTTTTGAGGGACCAAGACATTCTCTTGATTTGATTCTTTGGAGCAATTAGAACCCTTGGAAAAATGACAAGTCTAATTGGTTTTGATATTTAAGGAGTAATGGTAGGAATCTCTTTGACTGCTTCTTGGTTACCATCGATGTTGCTTCTTTTGAACCTTGTATTTGCTACCAATGGAATGTATGTTTGGATAGAACTAGCCTACTAATTGAGTACATAACAATCTTTTTGCTCATAGTTAACCATTATAGAACCATATTGGCTTGATCCTTGATCAAGGATTTAACCTTATTGAGACTCTTCTAGTTTTTTCATCATAAGCACCTCTATGTTCTAAGACATAAGGACTTGATTGTACCCATAATTTACATCTTATTGTCATTGATCATTAAAAGCTTGAGTGAAATCAGTATTTGAGATAATGGATTACCCAAAAGACTGATTCTAAGGCATGGTACCCTTAGATTCTTAAGTAATATTATTTTGAATAGGGAGTAAGGTGTTGGAAGTGCTTGTAACATTTGGATTATAGTTTCTCTATATATTATAATTAGGTTTTCTTTGTCCTTGGTTTTGACCTTGAGTTTGGCCTTAGAAGTTTCCTTTATAGGGTGGACTACTTGATTGGTAAGATTGTTGATAAGGTTGATATGAGGCTTTGTGAGGCATATTTAAATATTGTTGCCTCTTAATATTTAGTAGTTTATTTCCTAAAGATTAAAACATGCTCTTAAACTCTTGAAAGTTATTTTTTCTTGGGAATCACTAGATACACTACTGGAAGCCTTTTCTTGCTTAGGTGAGGGTATAGATTCAATTGTAGGCATAGGAGGATTGAAAATTAGGGGAGGAATAGAAATAAGAGATGGTCTGATCTTAGGGAATAAAGGCATTAATGGTCTAGTTATAATCTTTCCATCTTGTACCAGACAATTTTCTACCCTGATTGCCACCTCATATGCATTTCACCATGTGTTCCCTCCCATAGACTAGATTATTACTACAATGTCACTATTAAGGGATTTTAAATAGTATAGGAAGGAAATGTTAGGGGTAGGCCTAATAGAGACTAGGATTCTATCCAAAAAAATTTATAACCTTGTATTGAAGTCTTACTTGACCTCATGAGGGGCTTTTTTTATTATAGTTAAGTATTGTGCAAGTGACAAATGGTCACTTTTATCCTTAAATATTTTACACAAAGCCTCTCCTAATTGATCTCATGTGGTAATGTAATTATTAGTAAGGATTCTATACTAGTCTAAGGCTTTAAATTTGAAAGATATGGCTAATAACCTAATTGCTACATTTTCTTCATTGATATCATGAATGTTAAAAAAGTTAGCTATATCCAATAGGTGTTTAGAAGGGGTTGTGGATTGATCTTTAGTAAAATAAGGGACACTTTTAAGAGCTACTACTAGAATAAGATCATATTGAGGGAGGGATAGAGGACTCTAGCCATTAAAATCCATAAAATCTCTAAGGACTGCCATAATTATGAAAGGGTTTAACAAGGGTATCATTGTAGGGGTAGGACTTGAACATTATTTAGGAACATGGTTGCCTTTTTCTGGGTGTGTATTAGTAAAACTTAACCTATTGATTAAATTTAAAGTTAATTCAAAAAATTAAAAGGGAATAACTCTTGAAGCTAGCCTTATTTTCACATTTGACATGAGATGAAGTCACTCTGATGCTACTAGAATGTTGAATGTTATTTTAGAATCACTAGATGATATTACTTGGAAGCTATAAATGCTATAAACTAGTCAAACTAGCATCAAACTTTGACCAATCTTATTTGTACTATCAATCCCATTGGGTGCACAAAAAATATTATCATGTTAATTTTCACCCTTGGAGGGGGTTTTTAATGCCCTTTCCAATTGAGCTACACTCTTTGGTCAACCCTAGGTTATGGGTCACAAAAGGTGGGGTTGAACCCTCGAAGAAGGATGGCTTACTCTTGATGGATCACCTATACTAATTTTTTCATTGAGAAAAAGGTTAAAAAATGGATAAATGGGTCCTAAGAAATCTAAAAGGATGATGCACGAATTAAATGAAAACTCATAAAAGTATGAAATATACATTGAAGAAGCATAAGATAGAACTAGCTCACATAATCTCAAAATCTACCTAATTGCATAAGTATTTCACACACTAGGTTCAGGGAGCAATGAATAGAGTTAAGAGGAATTATAAGACTCACACCAAGATTATGTTAATGGTAAAAATAACACAATTTTATACCTATAATTATCTAGAAAACACCCTATCAAGAAAGAAGGATAATGGGCATGGAAGATTCTCCTCCACAATGCCATCATGCACAAGCTTACTAAACATAATTCAAAAGAAAGAGATAGGTAAAGGAAATATCAATTATCTTTAATAGGTATTTTATACAAGTTTTGGTAGGGTCTAGCCTTATCAAATGAGAGTCTCTACTCTTACAGAGTTGAGAGAGAGTTCCTATCAGAAGTGAGAGAGTCTTCCTCTAAAAATTAAGAGAGATCTTATAAAAATGGAAAGAATGGCTAATATAGGATAAAGGGGAGGAAGTGAGAACACCAGCCTAGATCATTAAATGATTTTCCACCTTTATTAAATGCTACACCATATTTTTGGTCTAATCAAGACCAATACATCATAGGCAAGATAGTATTCATTTTGCCTACTAGCCTCTAAATCATCTCATTGCTTGAGTAACACACTAGAGGACAAGAGTTTGCCAAAGGTGGTGAGTCATGACTAAGTATTCTAGGAAAATATCTTTATGTTTTTGAACAAAATTTAATGATACAACTCTTTATCCAATATCTTAATCTATTCTATGAATTGATATTCTATCTCCACTTGTTTCATCATGAGGACAAGGTCTTCATATCCATGTACTTGACAGAGCCATGCCCAAGTCTACTCTTAATGGATATTTATCAGGAGTGGGACAATATTGAAAGGTGAGAAACTTTTACATAACCATTAATATATTAACCTACTCAATATCTGATCATAAGTCTATATTATAGATTGAAAACCAATCTCTTTCATTGGATTTCATATAGTTACTACATATCGATAAAGAGCCTATAGACTAACTAGCCTTGTTATTGGATTATATTAGGTCTAAATAGAGCTATATTATCCTTGGGAATTTATGGAAATTAATAACTCACCATATACATAAGTCTTATTTAAATAAAAAAGATCATAGTCATAAAACCATACTGTAACCCAAAGAGATGGACCCGCTGTGTTTTAAAATTTTGAAAAAGAGGTTCATGGCATTGAAACCTAATTTTGACAACCCCTGACTATATAATTATGTCTTATTATGACATTTAATTGAGATATAATTGATATAGGATGATCTCTATAGGATTTTCCTCCATTTTAACCTAGGTCAAAATTATTCTCCAATTGAAATCTCTTGTCTTTTGACCTTTAATATTGACCATCAATCTACTTCCTAGTATTTAAACAAACATTATTGATCTTCTTGGACCCATTATTTTTGAATTTTAATAATGAAAATTGATATTGATATATGTTTCATGAGCACCATTAGATATTGACTATCATACACCATTGATCTACCCCTATATGAATGAACATAAGCTATAGATCTTCTACAAGTTGAATGTGGTTAAAATATTTGGTAACTTCTCATTTATCTTTGAGATCCATTGACTTGGTAACTCATCACTCACCATTGATCTATAATCTATGATCAAAATCATTCCTTTGATTTTCTTAGACCCACTGACATTTTTCATACATTTCATATCATTAGATCTTTTCCAAGACACCTGAGATCTTGCCACTTGTCAAATTCTTGCTTACACTACATCTTTGACTTGATACTCATCATTGATCTTGATTGCACGATCAAACACTTACTATTATATATTTATATCCCACTAAAATTATCTTCACTCTCTCATCATTAGATATTTTTTATGATTAAATGCCAATCATTGATATTTCTTATTTGAAATCAAACAACTATTTCATGGAGCTTAAACTTTATCTCCATGCAAATTTCTCATTCTGCAAGTCTAAATTTTAATCTTTATAACTTGAGATAGACAACCCATTAAGTTATGAAATTTGTAGAGGATGATCTAAGAATGAATAACTTCATGTCAATATGGTCTTTTGGACTTAAGACATTTTCTTATCATATTTATTATATGTAAAATTAAGATGACTAGTCCATTTTGGCATGACATTCTCATGACAATCTAGTTATTTTGGACTTGTGCTTGAATTATTGTCCCTTTTAGAAGTCTATAATGGAATTATAAGACTTTTTGTAACCTAATTCATCTCTTAAGATCTTTAAACACCATGAAAACCTGATTAAGGATCCTTGTGTGGGCCAATTATGGTGAATAAGACCTACAAATAATATGATAATAAATGATATATGACCCCAACTCCTCTTGGTCTTAAAATAAATGAGGGATGTTATAAAAGAGAGATTGTTTATGGTTTATAATGAGTCAAAGAGGAACTCTCAATAAAATTACCAAGATGACCAAAAATCAATTAAAAAGGAAAGGTCTAGGAGTCTTCCCCATCACCATTATGAGGGTGATAGAGGTGAATTGCATTACCACAGTGAGTGATGTAAGAGATGAGACTTATAATACCCTCTTATAATTATACCTGGTGACTTATTAAATGACTTCATTAGACTACATCTTCCCATATTTGATGGTATTTAGGAAGGATTTGTAATAAAATCTTGGTTGGCAAGCATGAAATGATGCTTCAATTTATATGATTCTAACTCTAATAAGAAGGCCAATTTAGGCACTCACCTTCTTAGATATGAAATTAAGATGTGGTGAGAAGGAGAGGAGTATAATTTTTACTTGACATGAACTTTCATCACTTTGGAATTATTTTAGGAACTTTTTATAATATGTTACCTATCCCCTCATTATGTTCAAAAGAAGGTGGATGGATTTCAAGATCTTTGAAAAGGAAGTGGCACTATTACTTAATATGAGTGCCATTTTCTATATTTAATTAGATATTTGTAGGGTTATATAAATGAAACTATCCAAGTGAACAGGTTCATTAGGGGCCTAAATTTAGATTCGATTGGTGCAATGCATATTCTATCCACACAACCCTAGAAATAATAATTAAAAAGGTCTACTTGGTTAAGGAGTCTTGTGGAAATAATCAAGATGCATGAGATAATTTTCATGGAAAATTTTAATCCTAGTGTGACTCAAGGTTGTAAGGTGCATAACATACATTTAGGGGAGGTTGGAAAGAAACCCAATCCAACTTGAGGCCCCCTAAACAACAACAATTTAAAGTTAATTATTCTAGATGTAGTCCTAGTTGGAACTAATTGGATACATACTGCTATGGGTAAGGTGATGCTAGACCACTAGAGCATCATTAGACTAGGACTATATAAACTCAAAAATTTGAGAAAGTAAGACCATATAGGTCAAGTACTTATTTCAAATTTAGAAAAAATAGACCCCCTTAGGGTGAGATCAGATAAACGGTGTTTATTTCATGTGTGGATATCCTAATCATTTTGTATAATATTACTCTCTTAGACCATCAACTAATAATAGGTATAAGGCCCCAATGTTAGTAGATAATGGGTGATGTGGGTTGAGGACATAGAATTTAGATACTAGTAGATGATCACCAAGTTGAATACTAGGAAATGGTCATAAAAACCATAGGTAAGATAGGAGGAAATTTAATTTTAGTTTCGTTTGATTAAAAAAACATAATTATACCATTGAGGATATTTGGCTTTAGGGGATTATCACCAAGTTTGGTATCTATTTTTGATGACAAACAATAATATTTTATGAAAACCAAATCACAATCATAATTTGTTGTAATCTGATCCTCCATCACCAAAACAAGCATATCGAGATTCACATGTATTTCATTCATGAGCTTATTCATGAACAAGTCACTTATCTTTGCTATTGAACTCCTTTATTTATTTTTCTATCATGGATTGTTGTGGGATTGTGGAAGTTAGGCAATTGTAAAGCTAGGTAGTTTAGTTAGATTATAGGCCCAAGATGTTTGTTAGCTCCCTAGTGAGTAGTTACATATTAGACATTGGTGTCTTCTCCACTATAGTGGAATTTTTCATTATTCCATTAGGCACCTATGACATTATCTTAGGTATGGATTAGATTGTAGCTCATAAAGCCAAGTTAGATTATCATGACAAGGTTATCAAAGTTGAAGATGACATTAGGGCACTTATGGTAATATTTGTAGTTAAGATATCTATTTCCCTTTGCATGATCACATTGATACAACTCAATAAGAATACAAGGAAAGGTTATAGATTATTTTCTATCATGGTAAGTGATAAAACAAATGAGTCAAAGAAGGATTCTCTAGATGACCATCCTATTCTATGGGAGTTTTTTAATGTGTCTCTAGATGGATTATTGGGTATTCCTCCTTCAAAGGAGATTGATATTTATATTGACTTAGTATGGGGTTGAGCCCATATTGAAAGAAACATACAGAATGACCACCCCAAAGTTGTGTGAACTCAAGTTGTAGCTTGAGAAACTCTTAGAGAAAGAATTAATTAATATTAATATGTACCTATGGGGAGTACCAATCATATTGTGATGAATAAGGATGGATCCCTTTGATTGTGTATTGTTTATCTCCATGTTATAACCCAACTTGAATACTTTATTTTCCTAAATTATTATATGTTTCCATCATGCTTTTATATTGGTTATCTATACTTTTGAACTATTATTTTTTATTAATATGCTAAGTGATGTTATAATTTATTTAAGATAATATATAGTTATCTATTGTTGACATTGGACTTAATATTATAGTTGTAATTTAATTACATATGTGTTGATTTGGTTACACTAGTTAGTTTTCTGCACTATACTATTTAGTTCATCTATACTATTGATGCTTAGTTATAGGTGTAGATATAGGTAGAATGAGATAGGATAAAAGTTTACTCTAGTAGTTAGGGATAAAGGACAAGGGCAATGACTAATCAGTTAACTAACACATGTAAAAAGGGATGTTGTACTTGAGCCATAGTCACTATGCAACAACCTATCTTTTTTTATTTTTCATATGTTTTAATCATCTTTGGGTCTTATTGTTATTTTGATCATATTTTAAACTTCTACTTAATTTGATTTGATTATTTATCGCTGACCTCTAGGTATTAGTCACTTGTTCAATTTCTCTATTTAATTTTGTTTACTATAGCTTTTACATATTACTATTTCATTATGTTGTGCATAACCATTATTTTTTGTTTTATCTTATGTATTCATTGGATTATAGAAAATTATGCATGTATTGCTTATTTTCATGATTAATAAATAAGGCTAGACCATTAAAATTGATAGATTGAATAAGTGTGTTTTAAATGTTAAATAAAAAAATTAAAATCTAGCATTGTCATGGATATTTATAAAATCAATTTAAATTTATAATATTAACATGTTTAATAATGGATTTTTTTAATTTAAGACTTAATAACTTAGGCACAGTAAAGGAAATATAAGTTAATGTTTAAATTACACACACACACACACACACACACACACACACACACACACACATACACACACACACACACACACACACACACACACACACACACACACACACACACACACACACACACACACACACACACACACACAAAAACAAACTCCATATAAAGGACACAAATTGACATGGCTTAATATTTTATTTCAAATCAAAAGATTTTATTTAGGGCATGGTGATTGTAAAAGGGGGTGTATAATTTTGGATCCATTAAAATAATAGAAAAATCCTAAAATTTCTTGGTCTTAGAACAAAACAATTTCTTTTTCTTGAGCTTGGTGTAGGAGGAGAGGGGGGGGATCATCTGCCAAAGGTATTTGGGATATGAGTTATTAAGGAAGATTTGAGGAAATGATAGGAAGAGATTTTGGGAGATAAGGAGAAATAATGGAAGAAAGAGAAATACCACCTTGGGCCATTGCTATAAAAGGCTGAGAATGGGCTTGGGAAGAAAATAAGGAAGCTAACAGTGTAAGAAATTTTTGATTTTTCATTCCTTCATGTGAGTAGTAAACAAGTAAGTTTTTTTTAATGGAAAATGAAGGGTTTGTTTACTTCCTTTAACCACAAACAAAAATGATTGTTCTAAGGCTCATAAGGAAGTCAATATGCTTCTTGATGCACCTACAAAAGTTCTATAACAGTCAAAAATGAATGTTTGGATTCCATTCTATATGGAGTGACCTAGTTTTATTTATAGTTAAAATAAATTTATGTGTTTTCAAAATCTGAAAATGAAAATGTTAGTTTTTAAAACCCTAAGCTATTTTACTCTCATTCTTTCCTGGCCATAGAAAAGGATCAGATAAATAATTTTTTATCTTATTTTTCTTAGCTAGATATAAGGTCTAAATAGGGGTTTGTGATTTATTTTATCATTATTTTGTGTGAAGTATTTTAACCCTAAAGAGGGTGATGCCTCATTTAGATGGTTGTAATTTATTTATATTCTTGTCTATATAATGAAATAGCTAGTTAGAATGGAAAATTTAGGGATTAATTTGATTGAATGAAATATTTTTTATGGATGGAAGTATTTCTAATTTACTTATTTTTTTAGGTAGCTAGCTTTAATGAAAAACTTGAAGTTCATTTTACTTAAATAAAATATTTTATTATGGCCGAGTTTTATTCATTATCAAAAAAATATATTCTAAATTATTTGCTTTACTTGATAAAATGGTTGGGATGATTTTATTTGAGGTTTTGTAACTAGTTGGATCACCATTTTTGGGATAGGGCACATTTGCATTTTAATGTTAAAATCTACCTAGTGTTTACAAGATTTAAAAATGGGTTTTAGTTATACATTTATTTTTTTAAAACCTTTGATATTTTAGTAGTATGTATTTTTTATTATTTGTACATAGCCATACAAAATGGTCAACTATAGTGATTTCACCACTTACAAGTGATGAAATGGCTATACCTAACAAACAAGCAAAAGGGAAAAGCATCTAAAAATATTGCTTTTATGTTATATATTTTTTGTAGATGCATTATGTATATTTTTATTGGTTGTAGCAACTTATTTTATATCACTTATAATGCTATATTTTGATTGTGTTACCCTAGAACCTAGGATAAGGGTTGACTAGTTCAACTAAATTTATAGTTGGTACATGAAAACCTTAAGAGGTGGAAAAAAGGTACCAAATCCATGTATGTTTATTAGTATTTATGTGTAATTTACTTTTAGTTAGTCATCAATGTGATTGTCATTGACGTCAAAATGGAGATTATGAGCATGCCATTGATTTTAAAAGGGAGATAATTGGAATTTTAGATGTCATTAATGCTCAAGGTTAAATATGGTGATTTGAAGATGTGCAAGGAATCCTATAAAAATTCAAAGATGATTGAAGTGTTTATGTGCATGAGTGGAATTCATCTAGTTCTTCATTTTTTTCATCTCGACTTTTTGGGTCTATGATATGAAAATATGAGAAGGTAGTTTGCTGACATCACCATTGCCATATGTGGATAAGTTTGGGGGAGTTGGTCATATGGTTGTGATCACATTAGTCCCTAGTTATTATATGATAAATTTAAATCCATACGATGAAGCAAAGTTGAAGATATGGGGATGCAAAGTTGGATACTTAGACATAATTCACTAAGTTTCTATACTTAGCTAAATTTCAAAAAGGGTTCAAGTAGAGCCAAGTCAGCATGCTGATGAGGTTAGCATTTGCACACATGGAGATGTTAGGATAAAATAATCATATGGGTCTATTCATTTTTGTTCTTAGTTTCTATGCATTCAATCTTAGGTCATACAATTTAGCACAACAAAAGATATGCATGAGAAAAGTTAGGCTCCCATGCATGTTGATAGTTTTTTCCCACACTTAGTCAAATTTGCAAATGGAAGGAAAAATTTGAGTAGGCATTTTTATGATTTTATATGTTATATGTATGAATCTTTTTAGAGTATATGAATATATGGATGAATCCCCTATGTGATAAGATATTATGTGCTAAAATATAGGTCATGTGATGAAGCACATCAAAAGTTATGCAAGAACAAAGTTGGCCTTCTAGGAAGTTCTAAGCATAGTTAGCTCTGTGGTAGAATAATCTGAGTGAACAGATTAATGGCACTATATTTTGCACACACAAATGATTCAAGAAGGATGATCATATGGGTTTTTTCATTATCATGCCTAAATTATATGGTCCTAATTTTGTAATAGGTGGGTAAGCAAATAAAAATATATGAACATGCAAAGATAGCCTTCCAGGCATATTGAGATGGTCCCCATACTTAGTCAAATCTTCATATGGTAAAGTTTGAGCTTGGTAGAAGATCTAATAGTTAACACTTAATCATATATTAAATATATAATGATGAAAAAAAAATTAAATATGTCCAAGGCACCTGTGAGTGAATGTGTTAGTGACAAGTGTCACAATCACAAAGCTTGAACATTAAATCTATAATGCAGTTCAAAATCAAAAAGACAATGAGCAATGGGAAAATGAAAAGCGTCTCAATAGTGTGAGCTAATAACAATATGCAAAAGGCATGCACTAATGCCAAATGTCATATTCATGAGAGCTCATCAAAGATAATGTTTGATATTTTGAGAAGATTGAAAAATGAATGGTTGATCATGCAATGAAGATCCAACAGAGCAAGTGGAATTAATGGGATAAAGTGGTCAATGTTTATCAACATAGAAATGAGTTAAATACTAATCTAGTTTAATGAGATTTATCGAGAGAATTTAATTAAAATACTTAGGAAGCTATGAGATGAGATTATGATCTCAAGTTTTAACAATATATAGAGATAAAGTTCATGAAACTTTTAAGATCTAATAGCATGTAGGAGCTTAGATCAGAAAGATCAATGGATGCATTTTAAAGTTGAAAAGTTAAGTCCAAAATTGTACAAAGATCAAATAGAGTGCATATGCATGTCAAAACTTGATCCAATAGATGCATTTTAAATTTGAGCAATTTTAATGAATACCATCAGATCATGGTGCCAAACTTAAGATCAATGGTTGATATTTAAATATATGACCATCTTAATGGCCAAGCACAGGAACATGTAGGTAAGCCATAAATTATGATATAGATAATGATATTGATTGTAGTGATTGATAAAATTTATGTAATATGGAATGTGTATCAAAACTAGAGCCCAATATATACTATAAATAGTAATGAGACCAAGAATTGTGATAGTAGAGTGTGAGTTCAAGATGCAGGAAACTTGTAGTTAAAGATAAGAACTAAAGTCAAATAAAACTGAGCATGATGTGTTAGTAAACTAATGTGAACATATATGAGATATGAACCCTAGATTAATTGATTATATATGTGTCATTTAGGATATGGTCAAAAGCTACTAGAATTATGTCATATAGAATAATATAGAGACTGA
Organism: Torreya grandis; assembly: GCA_037957365.1. NCBI lineage: Eukaryota > Viridiplantae > Streptophyta > Pinopsida > Cupressales > Taxaceae > Torreya > Torreya grandis. Next base: position 846,031 of record JARHVA010006512.1, on the reverse strand, counting down.
GGTAGAAGCATAGATAGTATGGGCTGAGGTTATTCAATTATGTCAAATAGATTAATATAGAGACACAGAGATAGTGGGGGTAGAGAAGAGAAGAGAAGGGAAAATAAGAGAGATGAAGTGTATAATATGAGCAGTTATAGACTAGACCTATACTAAAGAATAGAGAATTATATTTATTTATGAGTCTATATTGTAATCTGGAGTTGTAACTCCATATAAGAATATGATAGGTAAGTGCCATCAAATAATCTAAGTTGGTGCTCAATTAGGGATTAGGTACTTCTTTAGAGTAGGAGTTCTTAAATCAAGGGATTTGTGTCTCTTTAGGGTTGGTGCCCTTAAACATTGTAACTAGCGAATTTGGATTAGAATGGTAGATTCTATTAGCTATTCTCATGATGGTTTTTCCCATAATGGGTTTTCTATGGTATATCTAGTGTTGTGTTTATTTATGTGTTTGTGATCTCTACATATAGTTTTAATCTCCATTAAAAGGTTTTGAAAAGGACTAAGTTATTAAATATAATTATTCATCTCCACCTCTCAGTATATAATTGTGTTTCAACAATTGGTATTAGAGCCTTGGTTCCTTGAAAGAATCCTAATTAGCTCATGTAGATCTTAGATGGTGAACGCAAATGGCTAGTCAAGAAGGCTCTTCATAAAAAAAAACACCTCTCTTTTATGGATCAAACTATGAATTTTGGAACATTAAAATGGAAGCATATATATCTTCAATAGAGTTTGATGTATGGATGTTAGTTGTAAATAGATATATAACTCCTACTACAAATCCTATTGATTAGGCTACTAAGAAAGTATATTAGACCAATGCCAAGGATAAGAATGCTATTTTATGTGGATTGTCAAATTCAGAGTTTGTCAAAGTGATGCATTGTTAAAAGTCACAAGATATATAGAATAAATTAAAGAGAATCTAGGAAAGTGATGACAAGGTAAAGCATTCGAAACTAAAAAAAATCAAAGGCAAGTTTGAAAGCCTTAAAATGAATGAAGAGAAAATTACAAACTACCTCCTTATAGAAGATGAAATAGTCAATGCAATTAGAGGCCTTGGAGAATAAATTAAAGAATAATTCATTATCAAAAAGGTCATAATATCTCTACCATCAAGGTATGACTCTAAGATCTCTACAATAGAGGAAGCAAGAGATCTAAATAAACTCACTATTGATGACTTACATGGAACATTCACTACCTATGAGATGAGAATGGGAGAAATACATACTTCCAAGAGAGAAGCTTCATTTAAATCATCCAAGAAAGTAAAATTATAAGCATCTACATCCATATATAAGGAGACTAATGAAGAAGAAGCCAACTTTATCAGAAGATTAAAAAGAGGGTCTAGAAAGTACAAATGTAAGTTACCCTTTGAATGATTTAACTATGGTAAGGTAAGAAATTTTAATAATAAATTCCCTTATAAAAAAAGGATAAATCTAAGCAATAATATGATGGTAAAAGTATGAATCCTTTCTATTCCAAGAAGAAGAACTTATTAAAAAACAAGAATGGCTTGTATATCAGAGAAGATAGTGATTCATTGGATAAGTGTGATAGCTTAGATGATGGTCATGATTGTGACTTTGTGGTTGAGGGAAATGAATCCTATTAATGGAATTATATCAACCTCTATATATTTAAAAATAATAACTTGAAGACTTTGATGATGAAGAGGAAGGAGAACTAGATCTAGAGTGTGAACTCATTTGTACACTAGATGAGATTGACAAGCTAAGAAAAGAGAACTCAAAGAAAAATAAGCTTGGACAAAAATAAATTTAAAAACTATCCAAAAGCTTTGAAATATAAGATTAGATGGTAGTAAGCCTAAATACATAATTTCAAGAGGCCAAAATAATAGAAGATGTAGTCAAAATTAAACTACAATCTAAATGTGATGAGTGCATGAAGTTAGAAGCAGAGATAGTGGCTTTGAGAAAAGAACTTAAAAAGGCTAAAGATCAAATAGATAAATTTATAAAAATGAAATGAGGCTCTTAATTCTTGATTATTTTATCAACTCTCAAAATCCTTTAAAAGAGAGATTAGGTTTTGGTTATGAAAAAGGAAAAAGTTCCATAACTAGTACATCTGCTAACCTAGATGAGAACTTCAAAGCAGAAAGATAATTAGGAGAAAAAAATGATAAATATTGAAAGGACACAATGATATACATAATCAATAATGATGTGAAGATAGTTAAATATAAAAAGAATCTTGAAGAAAAGAAGAAGATAAAGGTAGCTGATGCAGATGGATACACAAAATTGAGAGACTTGATGAAGCTAGAGTTTAGAAGAGCTCCTCATACTTTACAAAGAAATGTTATGACTAGGTATTCCTCATATTTATATGGTTATTATTATACCTATAATTAGTTTGGTTATAGGGTTATTTATTTTAGAGTTATACCTAAAAGGAGAAAAAAAATTGTAAGCATAAATTCATTTACTCCCTTGTTAGATACAAATGTAATATGATATAATTTCAATAATTTTGGTCATATAGCTAAGCAATGTAGAACAAACTTTTTAAGACCAAAAACACAAAGTCATAAGAAAGGAATGCCTTTCAATGTGAAAAAAGGTTCACAAGTCTATGAAAAAGGGGAAAATAGGACATATAATAAACCCAAACATGTATGGAAAGTGAATGATCAAGCTATGATGGAGAATGTTACAAAGGTTGGAGAATGTCAAGAGTTCTCAATGTCTTCTCATTTTGAGAATGAAAAGACTAAGCTCAAAGTGAATTCCAAGGTGTTTTCCAAGGATATTTTTGAAGTGTGTATAGATTCAAGTGAACATCCTTCTATTTTTGAGCAAGTTTCATGCATAGAACATCAATTTTTTATGCCTAGTGATGAGATTTTGAACTACAAGGAAGATTCATCAGAAGAAAAGGTATGTCATGAATCTATGTTATCTCCATGTATTATTAATCCAATCATAGTATAAACTGAGAACATTTTAGTGGATGAGCATGTTACTTATCTTAAGCCTAAGAAGAAGAATTGAAAGTACAAGATTACCAAGGAGGAGAAATAATATGAGGAATTATGGGCAACTCCTAGTTTCACATTGTTCTAAGACATTGTGAAGTAGGGTGTCTTTGTCTATGATTCTTAAGAGACTCTTTTTATTAGAGAATAAAGTGATGTTATGATATTATTTATAAGATTATAGAAGGAAAGAAATGAGTACCCCCAATTGGAGCTGGTGTGTCAAGATGAGAAAAGTGTTGTGTATGTAGTACCTACAGGGGCATAATAAATGTTTCTATGTGAGATTATTTAGTAATGATTGAAGATGTTGTGAGGTCTGCTAAAAATTATAACTTAAGTAGGTTATGATTAAATCCTCATGCATAAACAAAGGGAAGCTTTTTAATTGGTCAGGTCCTAGGATCAGAGGACTATGTAGTTGAATTTAAGAGAAGGCTAGTAAGCTTGTATGGTGGTTATTCATGGGGTATGGAGATCTTAAGATGCTCAAGTGATTAAATGAGATATAAATTTGGAGTTGTGGATCCTACATTAGATCACTAGATACGAGTGATGGGGCATGAGTTTAGGGGGAGAATCATAGAAGCTTTGTTAATCCCTAAAAGAAGAGAGAAAATACAACTTAGGTATGCATACTTTTGAAAATTCATAATGAGTTGATGGTTTAATATCCTTGGAAAAACTCCTTTATTTGATAAAGGGGTAGAAAAATTTGGAAAAATAGTGAGAAAGAGTCCCTTTTCCATTGATGACAAAGGGGTAAAATAAGTGAAAATGTTCTCTATAAAATTTTGGAGAAAATTTTCAAATGCTAAATAAGATCAGAGTATGTGTCCAAGTTGAGTTTAGTCAAATGTTTCATCACCTAAGGGGGAACAAGTTGTAGACACCAAAATTGTGTCGACTCCCCTTGGTCCCTTACACATTATTAATTTAAAATAAATTACTTATTTTAAATTAATGACATCACCTAGGACACCTCACCTTGGACACCTCACCACTAAGACCATTTCTTACCCCATGACTCACACTATGACTAAGTCCTTCATATCATAACTACCTAAGACCCATTCCAACCTTCTAACCAACACTCATGCTTAATAACCTCACCTTTTAACCATTCTCCAATGACAAATACACTTGAAAGATGGAGGAATGGGCAAAGGGCTAAAAATAGCCCTTTTACCCATTCTCTAGCCACTGACGTCGGTCAATTATTAGCCAACACTGGCAGGATCACTGACGTCGGTTTACTTAAACTGAGTTCTAACCCCCAAAATGGCTAATCACAAATCTCAAATTCTCCCCAAATGCTCTCTTCAACTCTTGGACACTCTTTGGGACTCTAATCTGCCACTCTCTCTCTTCTTCTTAGACTTTTTGACATCAACAGGCACTCTCTGAGACCAAGCATTAGACTTCAATTAACGCTCCCTTGGCTACAGAAATAATAGGAACAAGCATTCACACCTCTGGTTCTCCACCAAGTAGAGCTAAGTATTCTTCTTCTATTTCATTTCAATTATTTAGAATACATTAATAATTAGATTCTATTTACTATTTCTAAATATTATCACCCAGACCAGACTTCCTTCCCAGAGAGGCTGAAAAGCCTTCCTCATACCCTTACCCTTTTTGACAACCTATCCTCTACCTTTGCCTTTTTGTGGACCTTATTCATCTCCCTGTAACCCTGCATAGACCTTTTAAACTCCCAGACTCCTTCTAGACTCTTCTGTCAACCATAGACAAAAACTTGAGACCCGTTCAAGGACCATTGCCCCTATCAACATCGACAGACTAACTGGCATTGCCAACCTTGACCAACTGACACTGATAGGACTACCAACATCGATGACTATGGAAGACCAAAAATAGAATATAGGTACACATTATCTTTATTTCTCTTTCTTAGTTTTTCACCATTTCTCTTTATCTGACTCTCTTTAATAAAAAAGTGGACTGTTATCCCTCCAGGAAGTCTTTGCACTTCTGGGACCGAGAATATCACTTGGCAGTCCACCATATATCTATCTAACATTTTTTGTGTTCAAGTCTCTTTCTCTCTATAGGTGTCTTCCTCCACATCCAAAGAGGAGCTCCTATAATGTCTGGATATGGTGTGCAACTTAATTCAGGTACATATAAACCCCTGACCATTTATCTTTAGTTTCTTATTTCTTTTGAATGTAAAAGCAAAAACATAGAGAAACATTCTGGCACACCTGGTGGGACACTGACATTAGTTTTTCCACTAACATCAGTAACTTATCCTCACCGACATTGGTTTTTCAACTGACATTGGAAACATATCCCCATCGACATCGGTTTCTCCACCGACGTTGGTTACTTTCAACATATTTTCTTCCAAAATAGCAAGCATAAAACCTGACTTTTTTTCTATCAAACATAACTTCTAGTTTTCTAAAATTGAAATACATAGTTTCTAGAACCTGAACCTTTTTGTCTTGAATGGTTTTGACACATAGTCAAGCCAAAAACTTTTATCGACCACACGAGGCAACAACCACTTCCGCCTTCGCCTTTGATACCAAGTCCCTTGATGGAGCATACTTCAGAAACTAAACGTACTCCTATTCAACCTACCCCCAATCAATCTCCATTTTTTCTCGAAGGGCATCAAGACTTTGAGAGATTCCTTAACCTCAATGTCAAGGCTCTCTAACACTATCTCGTAAGAAGCCAAATGCGAGATCCTTCAAGTAATCTTGTTTATGGGATGCCAACTTCCTTGGTTGAAGTGATAATGGTATCACAGCATCCACTAGCCAACCTATGACCACTCAGGCCACTACTTCAACTATTAACCCAACCATGGCCAATGTTCAAGATTTGGCCTCCCCGTCTATTTTTGGAACCACTTCCATTGGGGTTTCCATACCCCCTCAACCACAAACAATTCAACCAAGTTCTACACCATACCAAAACTTGATTGTCGCAACTCCACACACTCTTACACCTATAAACCTAGGAGTGACTACCTATCCTTTTACCAATGCCATCATTCAACCACCTTTGGTAGTATTTAGTCAACTTGTGACCTCTAACTTCATGGCACAAGCCCCCTTGACCTTAACATCAGTCCCTATGATGAACTACCAATACATTGTGCCTATACAAATGCAACCAGGTACGTCATATGCCCCTCCTAACACATTTTAGGTACCTTACAACCTAGGGGGTGCCCCTCCTACCAATCTATTATCTGATCTAATTAAGATGATGATGGATAAGATGTCTAACCTTGAGACATCCATTTTTGGTTCAGGCAATGTTCTTTCATATGAACAAATATGCAATGCACCCATCCACCCTTTCGTTCCTATTAGACCATATCTTAACCAGTGGGAAATCCCCAAATTTAATCGATTTTAGAGTAAAGAGGACCCATAATAACATCTACGAGTGTTTAGACATGCTTGTTATCTTATAGCACATGATGATGCATTATTACTACGCACATTCCCCATGTCACTTTCAGGGGCTGCCCTTGACTGGTATAGCTCTATTACCAGTCATTCTCTCTTTTCTTTCACTCAACTCACCCAACTATTCCTTCACCACTTTTCTATCAACATCACTAAAAAGGTCTCCATTATAGACCTCTATTCTATTAAACAATTTGATGATGAGTCAATAGCTGACTTCGTTGCCCATTGGAGAGGTTTGATTAACCAACTCTCCTTTTCACTTCCTCAAACTGAGCTCATAGAGCTCTTTTCAAGAGCATGTGCCAAGCACATCTCATCGACCTTGCGGGTTCAAACATTTCACACATTTGATGAAGCTTTCACCATGGCCAAAAAGCTTGAACTCTGTGTAGTCGAAGAGGATAAGGTCACATTGCACAGTAAAAATAATAATGCAAAAGCCAATGACCCTTCTTCTTCCAAACCTTCTTCTCACTCCAAGTCCAAAGGATCAGCTAATGCTATAGTCTTTAAACCATCACCTTCAACAACAACCAACCCATCTCAACCTTCCACATCCAAATACATCACAAAAAAATTCCAACAATGATATATATAGTGTCAATACACTCCAATTAGAGAGTCATATGCTTCTATATTGGATAAAATAGTCAAGCAGGGGGTCCTCAATCTCCCTCAAATTCGACCACCTCAATTTGACCCCTCAAAATCCATCCCTACATGGTATAGGGAAAATGACTTTTGCAACTATCATCATGTCAAAGGTCATGACATAGACAGTTGTAAAACCTTCAAAAATGTTATTCAAGACATGTTGGACAAAGGGGATCTTGTTTTGGATAACCGTATTGCACTGGCCAACCAAAACATGGATGTCTTTAGACAACCATTTCCTAACAATCCTCCTAGTCAAAATAACATTTAGACCATAGCTGATGACCTTCACAAGCATAATATATGCACGGTTGACATGGTTTCTAACCAACCTCTCCCACAATTTGAAGAGGTTAATCAACCTATTTCTCCACCACAGGTAGAAGAGCCTTCTTCTCCTATTTATCCACCACAGGTAGAAGAGCATTCTTCTCCTATTTCTCCACCATGGGTAGAAGAGCCTTCTTCTCCTATTTTTCCTCCATCCATCCCTCTTTCACATGTAGGAGAGGCTACTTTGACCTCTCCCATATTGGAGGATGCTTTGATGACACCAATGTCGGTGGCTTCACCCTCATCCTCCTTATCATCAATGGGGGATCATACTTCCCCCATTCCTAGACCACACATCGAAACAATGATCATCCCTATGCTCTATCCTCTCAAAGAGCCACATTCGCTAATCCCTTCTACATCAAGAGACGAACCTGCCACCTCACCCACTTCAACCGAAAAAGATCTGGTGAAGGTAGATTTAAACGTCACCCCACACAATAGTAGTCCTCACACTAAACCAAAGAGGGCTACTAAATCACATCAGAAAACTCCTCCACCTATACCATTACCATCTATCTTGGGTTCACATCCTTCTACTTTTTAAGGAATGCTCCCTAATCCATCACCTCTCATCAACAAAGTGCCATCTACGCGTGTGGTCACACCACCAGTGAAAAAGATGGTACGACAAACTCTTCACACAACTTCTAAATAGAAGTTGTCAACCTCTACTACAACACACGTAGACTCATTAAATGGCTCTTATGCTTCAATGTTATGTCAATTATTATAGTCTTTGAGCATTATCCTCCCACCTATTAAGCCATGCCAGCCTCTCAGACCAAAACCATCTTGGTTTGATAACACTAAAATCTACTGGTATCATCACACACGTAGACATGATACTGAGCATTGATGTGCCCTTAAGGTTGTCATTCACCAACACCTAAAAAAGGACACCCCTCAAATTGAGGCTTCTTCTGACCACTTTTTTGACAGATCATCGACACCATCCCATTCCTCTCAAACCTCTTCAATTGAATCAATATCCCCATACAAGACTATGTTTCCCCTACCACCTTCCACTCCTTTATTCAAAATCAACACAATTAATGTGGCCACCAGGCCCCAAACTATGAAGATAAAGGAAAAGACCATATTTATACCCCTTTGACATATCCATTATTCATCAAGACCTCTCAACCAACACAACCCAAGATTTCTATCTTGGGCACATATCAACTAACATCTTTGAGGAAAATTCCTCCTAACCTCTCTAGTCCACATGATGTTTGGTATAAACAACTTGTTGACTACTTGACATACTCTATCATGCCTCCTAACCTCTCTAGCAATAGATGATGAGCTTTTATCAAGAGTACTACTCACTACACCATGCTAGGGGGACTTCTCTACAAATGAGGTCTCGATGGCCTCCTTATCTAATGCTTAACTACCACTGAAACATCTCATGTCTTCAAACAAGTCCATGATGCGATTTGTGGGGGACATTTTAGTGGTAACTCGCTTGCCAAGTGCATCTTCCACATGGGCTATTATTGGCCCACCCTTAACCAAGACTACAATGACTATGTTTGGTATTGTACCAAATGCCAACAACATACCAACCGACTTCACGTCCAACATCGACCAAAACACACCCACAACCAAAATCTAAAAGAGTGTAATTTCAAAATTAGAGGTCTCATTCTTACAGAAAAGTGACATGTGACCAATATGGAAAGAAGCAAATGGGGCAAGTTTGCTCCTAATTGACTCGGACCTTACATCATAATGCACAAGTATGGATCAGGCTCTTATCACCTGTCTTCTCTTGAAGACTGACTAGAACCTGAGCCCCTTTATGCCTTACATCCTTGACCATTCTATTGTTAATCAAGTAATCATTCACTTGAAATTTAACTTGAGCTCATCCCTTGAGCAACCCCCCATCATCGTCATGCCTATTTCCTTTCAACCCTTTTTCCTATAAACATTAGTTAACCCTTTTGTCAAGCACGAATGCTTTGTCCTAATAAAAGGGAAACCCCTAAACCTCTATAGTCTAGTCCATGACCAAAATTTCAATCAAAAACCAAAAAAAAAATATAAAACTAGGATGCCTATTCAAAGGTCATAAACTATAAATGTAGACTACTCCCTCGAAGGACAACTACATCATTGTTGTAATAAATAGATTGCTCCCTTGAAGGACAACTATTCAATGACCTCAACACATACAAATCAAAATATAGACCACTCCCTCAAAGGATGGCTATGCCCAAATTTTGCTACAAACATAGCACCATATGACCACAAAACAAAACAACATCCCCACGTAGACTTCCCACATTGATCAGTCTACAAAAAAAAAAAAAGACTGACAAACTATAAAGTCATGGACTTGCCTATAGTCATTCTCAAGGTCACCTATAAAAGGGGAAAAGCTATCCCTGATAAAAATGGTTATGCTACCCTCACCTATCACATAATCAAACCTATTACCCCAACATACTCAAGGAATTGTAAGCTCACTTAACGTCAAGTGATTTGAGTACTTCTCTAACACAAACCAATGGTCAATGATGTAATGCATGAACAGGGATCTTGTTTGCACAAAACCTTTCTATACTACCATTATGGTCCTTGTCAATGAAAGATCAACACGCTTTTCACTTCTTATACATCTTGGGCACACATAACCAGACCATTATTTAACCAAACCCAACCAAACCAAACCAAACATTTTTAGACCACTAACATGATATAGCCCATTCACACTAGTTTCTATGGACAACAATACACATAGAAACTATCAACTAAACACAATTTCTGTCAAGCATAAACCATTACTTGCTGAAGCATAAATATACTCATTTCATTTTTAGCATACACCATCACCAATATGGAAAATTGCTAGGGATGAAAAACTATATAACCAATGTTATAGAATACACCATCACACAATATGGAAAAGGCTATAACATCATCTTACTCATTTCATTTTTAGCATACACCATCACGAATATGGAACATTGCTAGGGATGAAAAACCACATTACCACCAATGTTACATAATACACCATCACACAATATGGAAAAGGCTGTAACATCATCATACATTCATCTATTCAAACATAACAAAACCAACCAATGACCACTTTGACCCTCTTCTCCCTTTTTGGGGAGAACTACATTGGCCTAAGGCCCTTTAAATAGGGGCTATGTATGTAGCACTCAGTTGGCATGGGGTCTTCTGAGGTTAGCTCGGCCATTCCTTCATCCATCCATCCAATGGACCAACTATCTATACCAACCCAAACTCATGACCAAACAACCAGCCCTAACACTGAATGAGTTACCTAAACTTCTCATGGGGCACATTAGAGATCACATACATCTCCCTGACCATAACACACAACCCTTGAGATCACTTATATCTCAACTCAACTCGACCAATGACCTTAGAGATTGTGACTTTCTCCTCAGACCAAGACCACTTCTAAGACAACTTTGCCTTGGTTGTTTTGATTGCATATATGCTACCTCATGAATAGTTAACAAATTTTCCACACCCCACATTATGACCCTCATAAGTATCGAATCACACTTAAGTTGATCCCCACTACTTGTGACATTTTCGTGTTTTCTAGGAGCACTTCCCAAGCCTAGGATACTTGGAACATGATGACCATTGGAGCTACAACTTTGATCATTTAACCCAATCAGCTACTACTAAATGTTGGGGCCTGGTTACTTTGATTCTAGCACTCCTCAACCTCACCTATGACAATTTGACCTGACTATCATGTGAAGCGGTATAAGCATAATCTCAACTATTACAATGTTCACACTCCAACTTCACCATACTCATCCACTACCTATCAAATCGACACCTGATATCAGGTTACCTTCCCTCAACTCCTACTTTGAGGGGGGATACCTCATCATCATACTTGGGGCAACTTACACCTTATCCCATACCTGGGGCAACCTACTCCTATTTTTGTCTTGCAGTTCATCAAGAACAACCAACAAGACAAAAAGGGGCAAATGTAGACACCAAAATTATGTCGACTCCCCTTGGTCCCTTACACATTATTAATTTAAAATAAATTACTTATTTTAAATTGATGACATCACCTAAGACACCTCGCCTTGGACACCTCACCACTAAGACTATTTCCTACCCCATGACTCACCCTATGACTAAGTCTTTCATATCATAACTACCTAAGACCCATTCTAACCTTCTAACCAACACTCATGATTAATAACCTCAACGTTTAACCATTCTCCAATGGTAAAGACACTTAGTGGATGGAGGAATAGGCAAAGGGCTAAAAATAGCCCTTTTACCCATTCTCTGGCTGTTGACATCAATTAATTGTCAGCTGATGCCAGTGGGATCACCGATGTCAGTTTACTTAAACTGAGTTCTAACCCCCAAAATAGCTAATCATGAATCCCGAATCATGAATCTTGAACTCTCCCTGGATGCTCTCTTTAACTCTTGGACACTCTTTAAGACTCTGATCTACCTCTCTCTCTCTCTCTTCCTCTTAGACTTTTTAACATCAACAGGCACTCTCTGAGACCAAGCATCAAACTTTGATTAATGTTCCCCTGGCTACAGAAACAACAGGAACAACCATTCACACCTCTAGTTCTCCACCAAGTAGAGCTAAGTATTCTTCTTCTATTTCATTTCAATTATTTAGAATACATTAGTAATTAGATTCTATTTACTATTTCTAAATATTATCACCCAGACCAGACTTCCTTCCCAGAGAGGCTGATTTCCTTCCTCATACCCTTACCCTTTTTGACAACCTATCCTCTACCTTTGCCTTTTTGTAGACCTTATTCATCTCCCTACAACCCTGCACAGACCTTTTAAACTCCCAGACTCCTTCTAGACTCTTCTATCGACCACAGACAAAAACTTGAGACCTGTCCAAGGACCATTGCCCCTACCAATGTTGATAGAATAACCAATGTTGGCAACCTTGACCAATCAATGCCGGCAGGACTACCGACATCGGTGACTGTGAAAGACCAACAACAGAATACAAGTACATGTTATCTTTATTTATTTTTCTTAGTCTTTCACCATTTCTCTTTATTTGACTCTCTTTTACAAAAAAGTGGACTGTCATCCCTCTAGGAAGTCTTTGTGCTTCTGGGATCGAGCATATCACTTGGCAGTCCACCATATATCTATCTAACATTTTCTGTGTTCAAGTCTCTTTCTCTCTACAAGTGTCTTCCTCCATAGCCAAAGAGGAGCTCCTACAATGTCTAGATACAGTGTGCAACTTAATCTGGGTAGGTATAAACCTCTAACCATTTATCTTTAGTTTCTTATTTCTTTTGAATGTAAAAGCAAAAACATAGAGAAACACAAGTTTGGTATGAATAACTTCAGTTCATACTCATTAGAAGCCAATGCAATTAATACCATAGAAGGAGTATAATATTAGAGGATCAAAGCATTTAGTTTTCCATCTATGAAAAATGGGGAGATTATTGGCAATATGATTATCATTGATCTCAAAAGAGACATTATGAGCATGCCATTGATGTCAAAAGGGAGATCATTGGAATTTTTTATGTCATTAATGTTCAAGGATGAATATGGTGATTTGAGGATGTGCAAATAATCCTATTAGAGGTTAAGGATGATTGGAGTGATTGTGTGCATGAGTAAAATTCATCTGTTTCTTCATTTTATTTGTCTAAACTTTTTGGGTCTATGATAGGAAAATTAAAAAAGGTAGTTTTTTGACATCACCATTTCCATGTGTGGATGAGTTTGGGGGAGTTGGTCATATAGTTATGATCACATTAGTCCCTAGCTATTATGTGTTAAATTTGAATCCATGTGATGAATTACAATTGAAGATATGGGGATGAAAAGTTAGCTACTTAGACAAAACTCACTATGTTTTTATACTTAGCCAAATTTACAAAAGGGTTCAAGCCGATAAAATTAAGCATGTTAATAAGGTCAACCTTTACACACATGGAAGTCTTAGGATAAAATGATCATATGGGTTTGTTAATTTTTGTACCTAGTTTCTATGTGTTTAATCTTAGGTCACATGATGTAGCATGACAAAATATATGCATGAGAAAAGTTGGGATCCCAAAAATTTTGGTGGTGTTTTCCCATAGTCAAATTTGTAGCAAGAAAAAATTAAGTATGATTTTTTATGATGTCATATATTACACATATGAAGGTTTCTAGAGTAGATGGATATATTGATGTAATCCCATATGTGAGAAGATTGTATACACTAAATTATAGGTCATGTGATGAAGCACATAAAAAGTCATGCAAGAACAATGTTGGCTTTCTAGGTAGTTCTAAGCATAGTTAGCTCTATGGTAGAATAATCTATGTGAAAATATTAATGGAATTATTTTTCACATGTGAAAATTATTCAATAAGAGATGATTATATGGGTTTATTCATTATCATGCCTAGTTTATATGGTCCAAATTTCAAAACAGGTGGATAAGTAAAGTAAAATATATAAAGGTGTAAATTTAGCCTTCCAAGTATATTGAGATAGTCCCCACACTTTGTCAAATCTACACAAGGTAAAGTTTGATCTTGTTAGAATATCTAATGGTTAGCACTTAATCATACATTTAAGATCCAATGATGTGTAGTGAAGTCAATATGTCAAAGTCACCTATGAGTGAATGTGCTAGTGATAAGTGTCATAATCACAACACTTGAACTATAAATCTATGGTGAAATTCAAAGTCAAAATGTCAATGAGCAATGTAGGAGTGCTAAGTGTCACAATAGTGGGAACTGATAACAATATGCAGAAGGTACACACTAATGTCAAGTGTCACATTCATGAGATCTTATCAAAGATAAAGTTTGAGCTTGTTAGAAGATTAAATGGTGAGCGGTTGATCATGAAATGAAGATCTAATAAAATGAGTGGACTCAATGGGATAAAGGTTTGATGTTTATCAACACTAAGGAAAGTTAAACAACGAGTTACTTTGATGAGATTGATGGAGCATATTTATTCTAAAGACTTAGGAAGCTACAAGATGAGATTAGGATCTCAAGGTTTAACCATAGATAGAGATAAAGTTCATGAAACTTTGAAGATCTAATGGCACGTGAGAGATCAGATCATAAAGATCAATGAACACATTTTAAAGTTAAAAATTTAAAATATAGAAGCATATAAAGATAAAATAGAGTGCATAAGCCTATCAAAACTTGATCCAATGGACATGTTTTAAAGTTTAGAAATTTGAATTAAGACCATCAGATCATGATGCCAAACTTAAGGTCAATGGTTGATATGTAAAGATATGATCATCCTAATGGTTAAGCATAGGAACATGTAGGTAAGCCATAAATTATAGTACAAACAATGAGATTGATTGTAGTGATTGATAATATTTATCTAATATGTAATGTGCATCAAAACTAGAGCCCAATATATGATATAAATAGTAATGATACCAATAATCATGGTGGAGGAACATGATTTCAAGACATAGGAAACTTGTAGTTAAAGACAAGAACTAAAGTCCAACAAAACTGAGCATGATGTGTTAGCAAACTAGTGTGAAGATAGATGAGGTACAAACCCTAAATCAATTACTTATATATATGTCATCTAGGATATAGGAAAAAGCTATTAGAATTGTGTCATATAGAAGAATATAGAGACACAAACATAAAAGTGTAGAGAGTATGAGATGGAGTTATTGAATTGTGTTAAATAGAGAAATGTAGAGACACAAAGATAGCGGGGGTAGAGAAATGAAGAGAAGGGAAAATAAGAGAGATGAACTATAGAGAATGAGTAGTTACATACCAAACCTGTAACAAAAAATAGAGAATCGGATTCACTTATGAATCTATATTATAATCTAGAGTTGTATCTCCATATAAGAATATGATAGGTAGGTACCATTAGATAGGTTGAGTTGGTACTTAGTTAGGGAATGGGTGCTTCCTTATAGTAGTTATTATTAAATTAGAGGACTGATGTCTCCTTAGGGTTGGTGCCCTTAGACATTGTAACTAGTGAGGTTATATATTATGAGGTTGGATTAGGGAAATAGATTCTAAAAATTATTCTCATGGTGGTTTTTCCCATATTGGGTTTTCAATAGCATATCTAGTGTTTTATCTTTTTGATCTCTACATATAGTTTTAATTTGCATTAAAATGTTTTAAAAAGGATTAAGTTAGTCAATATATCAATTCACCCCCCCTCTCAGTATATAGTTATGTTCCAACATAGTTATGGCATGTTTATTGGATCAAGTGACTGATATAAATAAGTGATGGGTCTTATCCATTAATACTCCCACTCTCATCCCTAAAATTTGAAAACTAGATTCCATCTCTTAGTTGATGGTTAAGGGTGGTAAAGGCCATCGATTGGGGGGCTCCTAGGATAGGGTAAGTTGGGATGGATCATGTAGGGAAGTCACATTACTCATATGAATATCAATGAAATTAGATGGTTATTTGTATTATTTAATCATTTTATCAGTTATTATTTTATATTAACATGTTTAGGAATAAACAATAATCACTTACATTGATGAACAAGATGATTTTATATTGTTGTTCATTATTCATTTCAACATTAATGATTTAATATTTTAGTTGGTTAAGTTGAGTTGCCTCCAAGTATATGAAAGTTAATTTTTACAAGTTGGATTGTTATTTACATTTCAGTTTCTATAATGTTAACATTCTATTATTGATTACCCATTAGTAATCAATAGTATATTTACGAACTAGTTTTAAAATTTTGTTATTAAGCCTAGAATTTATGCTTGTATTTATATACCAATTCCAAAGTATTCTATTCTATTTATTTTAAGTTATTTACTATTATACCAACAATTTTATAATGCAACATCTAAGTTCTTTATGAGTTTTATTAAGGGCACTATGCATGTGAAAAATTTCCAGCCATGTAAATACTTTATGGCATGCTAAGAAGTTGGTATTTGAGTCATTTTTTTTAATCATTATTGGAAAATTACAACCATATAGTAAGTTAAAAATTATTAATTTTAGGCAAATTAATTTCATAAGTGTTGTCTATTCTAAAAACTTATCATTGTAAGATTTAATATGTTTAACAAATTGTATTCTAATTATTGAGCATGTTTATGAATTATGGTTGGGTTAAATTATACCTTGAAGTTAGGTGATTTAATTCATCTTAATTATAAATACCAAGATACAAGAACACTTGGAAAATTTCATTAGTTTGCATAATTTTGTTTATATGTTAGAAAGTAAGCTTCTAAGAGAAAAAAGAATCAGTTTAAAAAGTGTAAGTCATTTATTTCAAACTATTTTTCTTGTTTTTAGTAAATAAATGCAATATTATTAGAGTGTCAACATGATCTAGGTAATACTTCAGGTGACAATTTGGGTGAGGGTTCTACTTCAATTGGTGGAAGAACTTCTGAGAGCCATAACATTTGAACCATAGCTCTGTTTGACTCCCCCGTTTGAACTGTTGGAAAGATAAGAAAAAGGAGAAAAATATAAGATGGCACATAGATATTCTAGGTGGTTTTTGACCCTTGAAAACCCAATGTAAGTATCCAAAATTTTAATTTTAATAGTGCTATCTAAAAATAGAAAGTTTCTAAAAATAATAATTTCTCAAATTTTGTGTTGTTGTAAATCATGAAAGTCAAACCACTTCATCTCCATTGATATTGGTGACCTTAAAAATCCTCCTCATGTATTAAAAATATGTATAAATAAATATGTGTCCCAAGAAGGAGATCAAACATCTCTTCCCAGAGATAAGCATATGTTTGTATTTGCAATCTTGTTAGTAATAAAACATCTCTTCTCAGAGAAATCATTATTATTGTGTTAATTTTTTTATTGAAATATATTTCAACCAAAACCCCTAAGTTTTGGATCATAACATACACTCAAACTACTTTCAATTACATTGAGAAGTTGTTACTAGTTCATATAACTAAAATATTAATTTTATGTAGCATTATGATCATTCAAATAACTTATATGATCACGTTAAATAAATTAAACATCTCATGGGAAACTAAAAATCATGCTTGGTTATAAAAATTTGATTAGTACCTTAGTAGCACTTGATAATAGTTTCTTAACTTCTATATTATTATCATAAAAAAATTGGCGTTCCTAAAGGAATAAATCACTAAAACTAAGTTAAAACAAAATAATTAGATTTGGAATACTTTCCTTATATCAAAACCAATTGACAAGTGATTAACATTTGAGATATTTAAACCTCTAAGTGGCCAATTATGGTATGGTTTAGTAAGAATAAGTAACACTATAATCAAAAGCATAATTGTCCTTGATAAAGATTATAATGATTGAATTTGATTTCATTAACCTATGGTTACATGTTTAATAAAGGTGTGTAGTTGTTAATAACCAAAGTTGGATCATTTTAAGGATATTGTTTAATTATAATTCAAACTTGTACTAACATGGGAATGTCTAAAAGGCTATGGGTGACCTTATAATTAGACTAGACCTCTAAATTATGGGTCTAGCTCTCCTAGTGCATCTATTTCGATTAGAATCACTAAAACCTATTGATTTAAGGTGAAAAGGAATAGATAATGAAAAAAAAAAACCTACCCAAGGGGGTGGTGATGCACCAATATAATCATTAATCCACTCAAATTGACCTCAAAAAACACTACTAAGCAATATGAGTGATTGAATATTCAAACTTTAATGGATCCTATGCAAAAGTGTTTCACATAAAGTTGCACTAAGTGGTCAAAACATGAGGGTAATGATGGAAGTCATGAATATAGGTATATTACCAATCAAACATCCACTCCAAGATCAACCTCTTATCAATCAAACACTATAATTGACCTGTATAAGATCATAAACTAGAAACTAGGTGAGATTAAGGCCTGTCAAGGGAGAAAAACTACCACATGTGTAAATAAAACTCACTAAACCAATATTAAAGAGTCTAAAAATAGTCATTTGTTTTAGCTTAATATTTTACAAAGTATCAATATAGGTAGAGTCTCATCATACCCAAGTGAAGGATACCAAATTAGGCCTTCAAAACTCAATAAATAGAAGAATATAGAGATAATAAGAGGGAGAATGGCATATAAGTATTTGAATAATTCAAAATATCGTAACTTGTTCCACATGATAGTTATAGCAGTCTTCCATACTCTTCCATGCATTGAAGTGTCTTTAATGAGTGTCATTAAGATGGTCAAAGTCTATTTTTAGTAAAATTTGACCTATGAAAGGTCGATTCATGCCATTCTTCAATCAATACATCTCTTTTATTGGTTACAACCATTGAATAGACACAAATAACCAACATCCATGAAATATTAACTAACAACCTCTTCTTGTATGTTGACTATATCCATACAAACACCAAAATCCTTCATAAATTCTTATGAACATGAAACCTTCTTGATTCAAGGGTAAATTATAAATGTTTAATGATAGTTCATTAACCCCATATAGTCTCTTTACACCCATAAGTTCCTCCATCTACTGATAAAGTAGGCCTATTAAACCTAATTATTTGACTATGTTTGTTTTGAAACAATGAAAACTTGTATGATACCTTAAGATCATATGAAAAAACAAGTCACGAGCATAAAAAATTATTTCACACCATGATTCAAATCTTAAGAGCATTGCACACATGCAACCTTGCTTCATCTAGGTAACTAGGCCACTTTGTCTTTTATGTTTACATATTGGTTGTTTAGAGGAGACATATAGAGGCATTCCCAAGAATATTTTTTGATATCTAGAGTCTTGGAAAGATGAAACAAGTATTAAACCTTCCCTTCCAATGACTAGAAACTTATTAAACATATCTACAACCTATTCTCTACCCAATTCATTCAAAAATTACTATTTTTTATCAAATCTGTATAGTGTTCATATAACATGATACCAAGGTTAGGGTCTTCTCTAAGTGAAATTTGTGTTTCAAGTGTTTATCATGTCACTCTTGGGTGATTGAGTGTAATTATCTCCATTTTTTCAAGTTTGGTCTACATTAAGGTTAAGGAGGGTTTTAGAGCTCTAGTTGATTGTGAGTGTGATCATCTTGAGGGATAGACTATGTCTCATGTTTCCATTTATTAAATAAGTGTATTGGTTGATTTTCAATGTTATTTATAAAAATTTTATACCTCTTTAAACTACTTCAAAACCTTGTCATCAGTTAGGTCCTTCTAACCTTGTAGTCACAACATTTCTTCTATTGTCATTTGGATTGAGTTATAAACTTGGGGTGGTGGAGATGTTTTAAACCTAGATACCCCTATTTCCATTCCTCTTCAGAGGTGCACATGACTTATTAAGTATTCTTAATTTATCTAAGACCTCAACCTAATAGTGTCAATCTAATTTTATTAGTTTTCAAGGTAGATTTGATGTGACTGTGAGAGGTTTATCTTACATACTAGGTTGAGGGCGGGGATGTTTAGTATATAGGGTAATGAATAAGAGGTAGTGGGGATAATAGATTAGGTAATGAATAAACATAAGGATATTTTTTATATCTCAAACACCACCAAAAGATTCTATTTAGCCACTTTATCTTCACTTTTACAAAGGTGATTACACCCACTCATGACAACCATATTAGCAATAAGACCCTGAAGAGGTTAGTTAGGACTAAGGGTGGCTCAGTTGGGTGATATGGAGGGAATATAGGTAAAATATAATGAAAATGAACTATTAAAAAACCCATAACCACCATTAATTTACATCATCAAACTTTGAACACCCTATAACATATGAGAACCTATCTACAGTCTGTAAGTAACAAAAAAATAGATATTTTCTTACTCTCACACCCCCACACATGTGAAATATGGGTAGAGGGTAAGTTATATGGGTTATTATAGCCTATATAACACTCATAAACCATTTAATTACAAAAATCCTCCAAAATCCACTAAAATTGGTGCCTTTCTAAACCCTTGCACATATGAAAAAGCTCATTAGAGTGTCTAAGTTATTACAATTTGTTCATAAAGGTTAAGACATGAACGTATAGATAAATGACATGGATAATAAGTTGAAGTGACCCCATTCATCTCCCCAAAATCTCATATCTCGATATTCTCTCTCCTATATGAAATGATTGAAAACCTAGAAGTTTACCTCGACTACCAAGGAACTCAGTGAAGAGAGAGAGAGAGAGAGAGAGAGAGAGAGAGAGAGAGAGAGAGAGAGAGAGAGAGAGAGAGAGAGAGAGAGAGAGAGAGAGAGAGAGAGAGAGGGAGAGATGATTTTGGAATTTTATTGCATCCTTTTGACCTAAAACTTATCAAATAAATTTTTCATGAACTCACCCACAACCCCTGACTCTCTTATGTATGAATTGACTATAAAGGTCTATACAATCTACTAAAAACACCTAAAAATCCTTCTCTTTATGCATTTTCTCCATGTTTCAAGCTTTTAATTTCCATTATAGGTCATAATGAGAGATAAAATGGGTAAAATATCATTTTGAAACTAGTGGTATAGTAAGGGAGGAGCTAAAAAGTCATATTTATCCATGTTTGGGGTCCATTTGGTTAGTGGGAGGTGAATATGAGTCTTAAAAATAAAAGGGCCTTTTATGATGATAAATGCCTAGCCATGAGTATATAATCATAATGGTACCTTTTCAAGAGATTTATAAATAATGAAACCCTAAAAAAAACTTTCTAATATTTTATAGTGCATTTGAACAATATGATGTGTTTTAAGAGTGACTGATGGCTTTAGGGGGAATTAATGTTTTAATTGGGATTGGATGAATGAAACATGAATAATGAAACTAAAAACAATAATATAACTTGATATTATGACCTTGGACAAGGCTTGAAAACATTACATCCTACCAACAAAGGTTTCTATTCAAGCAAAGTCATCAAATATTTCTAAAACAATAAGGATAAATAACCTCAAAATACCCAAATTACCTTAACTTTGCTAAGAGATCCTTAATATTATAAAATAATGTTCAAACCACTCACTAAACCTCATGAGACATCTTGACACTCTCTTATTTCCTCAAGGATCACCATGATCACTGTCTCATCACCAAATTGACCTCAAGGAAACTATGATGTGATGAGTTCACAAGTAGGCTCTAGAACACACAATAACACTTCTAACAGTGCTACCAAGGTTAAAAATAGGATCAATAAGTACATGACCATGTGGGAGATCACCATGGCTAGGATTGGGTGATTTTCATAGAAAATATTTTGGTTATAGGGGTTGGCATTTGTCTCGGGGAAAATTTTTCTAATAGTAATACAAGGATTTTCAAACTATAGATCATGGTATAGTGATCCAATTGGGGATAATAATCTAATGGTCTCTTTATCTACATAAAACATATTAAATGTACATTTATATTGCAATTTCATGAGATATAACTTGCATATTTAGAAACTACTTAACTTATTTATATTATTCCCTTAATTAAGTTAGTTTTCTTCATTATAAACCTTGGTTTAAAAAATGATGTTGTAGGAACCAAAAATGGATCCTTATTAGGATGATCTTTCTCTATATTCCCAAATACAATGAAGGGGTCAATAATATACCCTTACCTATACCCAGACTTACATAGATATGAGTATCATATATAGGATAAGCACACCTAGGTTGTCCTATTAGGAAGGTGTCTACCACCATATAGTTATGAACTTATCATTATGGTTTGCATATCAATATGCCTCAAAATGCATGAAGGTTTTCCTATGGAAATAAATCTCCTATAGAATATTCTAGGGATAGTTACCCTAACTAAGGGTTTAATGTGTATAATTGTGGTTATGGTAATTATGATAAGTCACATAAAAACCAAGTTACATGTAATAAACTATTTCACTTTTTCCATTGTGAACTCTGAAAGAAGGGACACTCAATTTTTTGGGGGGGTTCATTTCATAACAATTGAATAAGTTAACAATTAATAATCATTATCCCTTACCTAGAATTGATTATTTTTTGATCAAATGTAGGGAGCCAAAGTGTTCTCCAAGTTTGATTTGAAATATGAATACCATCAGTTGTGTATCATAGAGTTTGATATTCATAAGACTATATTTTAAATGTAGTATGGGCATTATGAATTGATAATCACATAATTTGGGTTGACTAATGCTCCAAAAATATTCATGAGTCTGATAAATGGAGTTTTTCACTCCTTTTTGGATCAACTCATGTTGGTATTTATTGATGACATTATAATATATCTCTATAATGAATATGAGTATGAGTACCATTTGAGGTAGGTCATATTTTTTTTAAGAGAAAATCAATTACTTGAAAACATGAAGAAGTGCAAATTTTCATAGTATGAGGTGAAATATCTTTGGCACATCATTTTAGGAGAAAGAATCTCTATGGATCTTGCCAATATTTGTGTCATTATGGAATGATCAGCACCCTCTAATGTTGGATAAGTTTTTAGCTTCTTGGGATTCATAGGATATTATAGAAGCTTTGTTGAGAATTTATCTTGCATTAAGAATCCCATCACTTCACTTTATAAAAAGGGGAAAAATTTTGTTTGGACAGCAAGGTGTGAAGAAGATTTTTGGCTATTGAAGGAGTGACTCATTAGTGCACCAATTTTGGTTATGCCTAATCCTAAAATAAAATTCTTTGTTTTCACTAATGCATCAAAGGAAGGATTAGGAGCTATAATCATGTATGAAGGCATAATTATTGTGTGTGAATCTCATAAACTCAAGGATTGTGAGATGAGATAGCCCATGCATGATAATGAATTTATAACCATCATTCATGCTTGTTTGATATGGTGACACTTCTTAATTGGTCATCATTTTGTTTTAAAGATAGATCATTTGAATTTTTAACATATATTTATTCATCCTAAGCTCAATGTGTTTCAAAGGTGTTGGATGGATTTATTGTGAAAATATGACTAAAATTTTCTATATCAAAGGAAAGGAAAACATAGTTGATAATTCTTTAAGAAAGAGGAGCCATGAGTTGGAAATAATAAGTTTGAGAAATGACTTGAGAATCTAAATATTGAAGTAAATATTTACCAATTTTGACCCTCAAGCTCAAAAGGTCAACCCCTATAGTAAAAAAACTTGTTCATCATGATTCCATGCTTTGTTCATAATCTCTTTCATGCCTTAGGAGTTCTTAGATGTCTTTTAAATAGCCTTGTAGCATTGTTTAAGGTAATATATTTATTCAAGCATTCAATGCCTTAAAGGTTAGTATAGTGGGTCCTAGAGGCATGTCTTGAGGTTTCAATATAGTATGTGGTGTATCAAGAAGGTTTTTTCACTTTATCACTTGATTTAAATATTTTTTAGCTTTTTTGGAGTTATTAAGGTATTTTAACAATTTTTATGGTTTTTGGAGAAACCTAGGTTTATATTGTGGTTAAATTAAAACTTTCCAAGACACCATTTGTGAATGGAACATTAAATAAAGTGGTAAAGATGTATTTCCAAACTTTAATAAGTCTTAATAAGGTGAACTCCATCTCCATGAGGTCATTTTCACACATGTTGATCTTTTGTGCACTTCATAAGGCTCCAAAGTTATTTTCAAAAGAAAATATGAAGAGAGGTACATAAAAATGGATATTAAAAGCTCATAAATGAAGTTTACAACGTGAATATGGGTTAGAGATGTCATTTTAGGTCAGATTATGATTATTATAATAGTTTGAATTCCAAAGAAAGGAATTTAAGGCACTCGTATGAACTTGTTAGGATCATCTATAAGTGAAAATAGTTTTAAACATCCATTAATCTTCCATAAGTCATATTCACCCTTAGGAAGATTTCAAAAGTTTTGGGAAGGAAAAACATTCTTTCTCTTTCCTATTGATCTCCTTGCACACTCATAAAGGTAGATTTCATATGGATGATATAGGCCATATAGGTAGAGTTAGGTCCTAAGATCTTGACCAGAGATATGTGTCCTAATGGCCTTTAAATCCATAACATTGGTTTTTAGATTGAATCCCAAAAATCTATGAATAATTGCTAAGATCTTAAGGGGTCAAAAACTACATGTAATCCCCACTATCTTAGATTTTTTCCAATTTTCATGCAAATTTGAACTCATTGGGGCATAAGTAACATTGTATATGGTCTATATAGACATGAAGAATTATTTTATGTTTTTTTATTAGAATCACATGTGTGAGATTCCTTTGGGTCAAGAGAACCTTCATGAGAGAGATATGCCACAATTTTTTGTTAAAGCTTTAGAGGGTTTGATATTCTTAGTGCATACAAGATATGGTCATGTGTTTTTACTACCTTATCAATTCATTCAAAAATATTCAATGTGATTGATCATTCCATACCAGTCCATTATACATCCATGTTCTTATGCTTCAAAATTGTGTTTTGTTATTATCTTTAGATGTTGTCTTCAAAGAATGGAATAAGAAGAGTCTTGTCTTGTATTATCAGATATGAGTTTAAAAATCTCAATATAAATGTAATAAATAAGTGTATATGGGTTATCAATGCCTAAAAGATCAAGTTTGCACTATAAAAAGGCCTAAAATATAAGTAATGCAACCTATAAGTTTTCAGATGTGTAGGTCTATACATTGTGAGAATTAGTTGGATTTATGCATTTAGGTTTTATTTTGGAAAACCTAAAAAATTAAAGTGTCTCTTTACCTGATTGGTCCAAATAAAATAAAGAGGTGTGTCTTCATTTTCAATGACCAAGTCACCTTACTAAAAACTATAGGCAGATTAGTAACTTGAGATAGTTTGAGACTTTAGAGAAAAATGAAAAAGATCTAAAAATAGGCATGTGAAGTTTGAGGAATAAATAATATATATTTATATATAATTTTAATCCCACATTGGTTTGTAAGTGATGGTTAATGTGTTGAAAGAGTGGAGACCAAGCACCACCGACAAGTAGACATGAGAGATAGAGGTATGCAAATGAAGATATAAGGTTTGGGAAAATTATAGAGTTTCAAAAGATAAGAATAAATAAACATAAAATATAGTAGTGAATATATTTTAATACTCATTAACTTGTATAATAAACTTGAATCTCTAAATTTGTAGTCAAAGCACCGATTAATCACCTATAGGTTTACTTGGATTGTTATTATTGGTCTATAAACATGGAAGGTGGATGTAATGTAGAATAATAGAACTGAGGTGTGAATAGATGGATAAGGTTAAATATATAATATGAGGTCATAAAAACCTAAATTTAAGGTTATAAAAGAGTGATCAAACCAAAATTTAATTGACCATTGCCTATACATAGTCTCATACTCTCTTAAGCCTATCTACATAGTTAAGTATAAGGTTCACTTGTCTTGAGATATAATGAGATTTGATGGACATATAAAGATGTAAAGAGATAAATAAAGTATTTTAAAACCCATTAAATATCCTAAATCCACTTATTTTCTCCATTGAAGAAAAAGACCCCAAATGCATACCTACAGGTGGATTGAGTAGTCAAATTACTTGTCAAACTTATGAAGGAGAGATAATGTGGAATAAGAGTGATGAATTGAATGTAAAATAATATTATTGAGTAGTTTATGAGGTAATGGAGAGTATATTAAATTTATTTTTTTAGTTTTAATTGGAGAAAAGAGTTGATAATCAAATTGGCATCACACAGGCTTGTATAGTGCACATGAGCAAAATTGGTCATCTTTTGGTGATGGACAAGAAAGGGAAAGCCTTGACATGGTGGTTTAAAATATCATGGAAGGTGTATAAAGATTTTTAGAATCATAAAATAATAAATAGACACCAAAACTCTTAAATAACTACAAAACTAGGCCATTAGGGCTACACAAGCCTAATTGCATTCAAACCCTTGTAATATGGACTCAAACTATAGAAATATTATTTAGAGATTAATTTATATTGAACCAAAATTAATAGTAATGAATTGAAAATTTAAGATATATTTTTAGGTTTTCATGGTCATAAAATTCACTTTAGGTTGTTTTGACTAAGAGGCACTCTATCATTCTATGCACACAATCTTCTCTACCCAAGAGATCACCTTGAGAAGCTCAGAACTACTTGGAAGAGTTTCATGGGTGAATATGGAAATTATAAATGGTGTATGGGTCTCATACCATATCTTATTTTCATTAATTCTCTCATCTACCTTCACATCTATTTAAACAATCCATAAGACTAAAAGTTACCTCAAAATCATGTTTTCCACTATGAAGAAATTGAGAGAACTCAGTTTAGTGATTAGAAATTATAGGAATATTTGAATGGGTTATTAATATATTTTCCATGTAAGGAGAAATTTTGGGATAAATTATGAATTAGTTTAGGGTTTAAATCCCTTAACTTTATGAATCATCGTTAAGATGGTAGACATGTTTGAACTTGCCTACACCCTATCAGTGACTTGATGAGAGAGAAAAATATCTAAATGACTTCAAATGGACTTGTTTAGCTAGGAAAGTATTAGAGTGAAATTCAAAACACTGATGAGAACCAATAATACCTACCAACTATAATGTGTGAGGTGTAAGATGTATGTATTGGACCTAAAAGTAACTACTCTTGGCTTTTAAAGGGCAATTTTGGGAGTTTTCTCTTAGATTTAAATTGGGTAAGGACTAGTAGGGTATAATAAAGTTATCAAGACGTGAAATAAGTATATACACATAATATTTTAAAAAATTTATCAAATAATAATGCTTTACATCTTGTAGGAACCTATCAAGATTTAATATCTCTAAGTGCATGTCCTAAGGGGTGCACTAGGAAAGGGGTGGGTAGACTATTGGTGTTTCATAGGATTTTTGTCCCTTATTACCACAATATTACCAATAAAACTAGATATTAAAACCATTACCTAAGTTATTTTCCCTCTCTTGCACACTCCTCTACTCTTTATCCTCTTTTTATCCTTCTTTTCCTCACCTTAGTACCTTTTGGTTAATCAACTGTACTAGGTCAACTAGATCGATGCTATATAGTTTTGGGTGATTTTCACTTAGGATTTAGTTTGGTATTTGTCCAACCTAGCTTAGGACTTGGTGAATAATTGACTAAAACTATACAATCTTGACTGGGTCTACCCTATCGATCAACATTTTTGGAAGGGTTTAGGGAAAGATCCACATATAAGTACAAGATCATTTCATCATTATTTCAATATGAAATCAAGAGTTATTATTCATTTGTACTTCTTTACAATCTAATTGTAGTAGGATTTTGAACTCTTTATGAATTAAACAAACTAAATCAACCCAAAACTCAAACTATCTATTAAGAAGGATTATAAAAAAAAATTAGAATGATATGAAACTTACTAAATTCCTTGCTTCATCTCACCTCCTTCCAAGATTTTCAAATGGATGGTTGATTGTATATTAGACTCAGTTTTTAGAATTATGATGGCATGAAATTAGATGTTGGATTCTTATATCAAATGATAGTTAGACAAGGATTTGATATGGATTACCAAGATGGGTTCCACGGAGGAGGAGCCTTAGTGTTATATATATATATATATATATATATATATATATTATGAAGGGAATATCAAGGGTTGAAATTAAAAGTTAGTGGGATGATATCAATGGTTATATTTTATTTAAGGAATCAAAAATTTCTTAGAAGCCTATATACTTAGAGGATTATAGAGAGGGAGGCTAATTTATTGAGGATTCTAGAATCCTCCAATTATAGAATCCTCTTAGGGATAATTAGCATTAGAGGGTGGTTAGATATGGATTAGGGACTAGAGGTGTAAGAAAGTCTATGGAATAGTCTAGTAGGTGGTTAGGTGGGATTATGGGAATTTAAAATTCCCAAATAATTGATAACTAGGATTAGTTTAGGATAATAGGGATTAAAAAGAATTAATTAAGGATAGGGATAATTAATTTTAATATATGAAGAAGAATAAAGGATGGGGATATTAGTTAAATTGATAATATTAGGATAAATTAGTAGGATAAAGGAGGATATTGGAATGGGATGAATTAGATAAATAGGACTAGCAGAATTAATGTTGATTAATGGGAATATTAGTGACATTAATGAAGTGAATGAACTTAGGTGCATACATTTTTCCCCTCTTTAAAATGGAATCACAAGTGGATCAAAATGGAAGGAGTAATGGTATTTCAAATAAAAAACCATGATGTTATATGGTGTCAAAGGTTGGTAGGATATGATGCCCTCTTGAGGGAATATGTGGGGAAGAATGAGACAGATGGCCACTATTAATTAAAAAAATAATGGGTAGGATGCAATGGATAGATGAGGGAAAGGGATGTGAGGTGTTGATATAGATGATGATTAAGATGACTAACTTCAGTAGTGAGCTATAAATTGATGATTCCCCTAGCAACAAAACATGATCAGGGAGTAAAGATGATGGGTGTCATAGTTATTGACACATCCCAAGGGGGAATAAAATATAACATGATGATGATAGGATTAAAAGGCCACACAATTTAGACATATCCCAAGTAATTATGCATGTAATGATATCTATAAGGTACGATAAGATGATGATTTGATAAGATTAATGATGGGTGTAGCTCAAAGCTAAAGTTAATCAATATGATGAGGAAGATAACAAAGAATAGTGATATGATTAAGTGGCCAAAATATTGGGATGAATTTCATCATTTTAATGAGTCATACTGATGATTCCCCTAGCAAAGACACATAAAATGGAGTGATCACTGATTGACTAATCAATGATTGATCAAAGAAAAGATAGAAATTATGATTTATCGAACCCAATCAATAGGTGCAGATAATTAATGGAAAATATTAAGGAGATGATGATGGTGATTGATAAATAGATTAAATGATTATAGATCAAGGATTTGAATGATGTAAGACTAGAGGATGATTATGGATAATTAGAGAGATAGTGGTTGAGTTATCCTTGGGCATGGAAAAGTGGCCAAGTGCTACCTACATAGTATGAAAAAACATCATGCCAATGTAGTTCTAACTAGGAGATGATGATGATGATGATGATGATGATGATGATGATGATGATGATGATGATGATGATGATGACGATGATGATGATTAGTGATTATAAAGTGATGATGATGAGAATGATTAAAATTATTAGTGATTGAAGAATATCATTTAGATGATGAGATGAAGATGATAAGGATTAAAAATGGGATGTTAGTTGGATGAGTCGAAAGGATTAGCTTAGTGGTGGGAAAAAGGATGGTTAGTGATGAAGGTGTAGATGATAAAACCATCATAAATACCATAATTCTCATTGTAGTCTAACAAATCCATTAAATATATAACTTGATTGTATGTCCCATGATATACACAAGACCAAGAGGATGGTATACAAAAGTGCATGGGCAAGTACCGAATTATGCATCCTTGAGGGCACATAAAAGCATTAGTGACCTCATAACATCCCCATTCATTACCTAAGTGATAAAAAAAATGATGTAAAATAAAACATAATATATATATATATATACATACATATATATGTGTATATATATATATATGTATATATATATACATACATATATATATATAGATAGATATATATACACATATATATACATATATATATATATACATACATAGACATATACACACACACACACACACACACACATATATATATATATATACATATATATATATATATATATATACATATATATATATGTATGTATGTATATATATATATATATGTATATATATGTCTATATATATGCATGATATTCAAATAAGATAAACAAAATAAGTAACACAAACAAATATCCACTTGTCTAAGGACGGGATGAGTGATTGGACTAGGTTGGTTATGATGATGAGGGATGAGTGATAGGATGAGGTGTTTCCCCTAGTTTAAGGATAAAAGGATGGGATAATGTCTTTGAATATTGATTTTTTCTAAAAAGTGGCCAAGGAATGTGATTTAAAAAAGTGAGGACCAAGAATTACCAATAAATAAGGTCCTATAAGAGTTCAATTTATCAAGGAGACTAGGAGATGATGGAACCAAATACCTTTCATACTAGTAAAATAGTGACTAGATAGATGCTAGTTATCAAGAAGAAATGATAAAGATAGTGATGAGATCTAGTACCTTCCACAATAGAAAAGAGGTAATGTGATGGGTGCTAGGTGTGAAGAGGTATTGATAGGGAAATCATGGGTGCTAGACTAAATTCTTGATAAATTAATGTGTGCTAATAATACTTAGGCCAAGGATAATAAATATATAGAGAGATGGGTGACCATTATAATTGGGGTTCAAGACCAAATGGTACATTGAAATATGGGGGATAATAAAATATAACTGACATGGAGATGGATGTGACTAGGGGATTAGACTGAAGACAAGACATGATGGTTTATTTTTGGTATTTACAAATTTTATGATTTTTAGGGTTTTTGGGAATATTTCAATTTTTTTTAGGGATTTTTGGAATATGTATGTACATTATACAAATGGGGTTACTATGAAAGGGAATACAAATCCTAAAAACCAAGATGAGGATGGATGGAATGATATATCAATGAGAAGAGGATGAGGATGATGTTGAAAAGTATATAAGGACTAATGATGGAATGGACTAGGGATTATCAATGACCACATCATAAAGGAACCAAATGTTTAGTTACCTGAGTGTTCATTGGATGATATGCCAATATAATTTTGAAAAATGTCTCAAAACACCTTCCACTTCCTTATGTAGGTCAAGATGAGAAGGAAAGAGAGATATGATGGATGATATGATAGTATATGATGGGTTGGATCAATGGACCAAAGGGGTAGAATAGTCATGGATGGGTGATATAGACAAGGTTGACAAGGGATGGATGGATGGATAGATTGATTGATAAAGGATAGATGAATTTTTCCCCAAGTATTGAGGTATAATGTGGGTAATATATTATTTTACCATGATGTTTAAAAAAAGTTTTCATCATGGTACTTGCCCAAGGCACAAGAAGATTGGTTTTCACCATTGGACAAAAGACTTTTTTAATTATTTTTTTGACTTTATATGACTTTTGACTTTATGTGGCATCTTGTTTTATTGAATAAGAGTGAGATATAGGATTGACAATACTACTTGGATTCTTAGCCAACACCTATTCTAGAGAAAGATGATGTTAGGACCATGTTATCACTAGTAGATGTTATAATGTCTTGGTGGACCTTGATGATTATTTATTTAGCATCTTCTAAATGCTTTGACTAGGTATCTTTGTAATGCCTATGATGGACAATGCTACACAAAGATTTGAGATATGGTATGGATGGGATGATTTCATGATTTTAATTATGGGATATAGGATGGGAATGAAGAATATGATTGATATGGATAATATGACAAAATGAGGAGTGAAAATGGGGTTCAACAATTGCATACACCATTGGATATAGTGGAGGTAATTATATATTGGTGCCATGTGACTTTGGGATCCAAGACCTTTTGATTTGCTTGTTTTTTGACCCAAGAATTAAAAGGATGGTTGGCCTTATGATTTTTTATTTTAATTATTGATTAGATTTGATATTGACTGCCTCCTGGTACTTGATAATGGGCTTCATCAAAGGAGATTGATTTTTTACTTGGTATATGATTATTTTGACTTTTATGGTCCCCTAGTGCTTGATATTAGGATTCACTAGGGGAAGCCATTTGTTTTATTAGGCTATTGATTTGATTTTGCTTTATTTTGATTGAAAATATTAAAGATTATGTGATCATGACTTGTGACTCTTTAAATATGGTCTTGGATTTTTGTATTTGTGTCACATGATATTACATGCAGAGGGGAATCCAATGATGTATGGTTCTATTCATTCCCTTTAGAGTGTGGGATATAGAGATTATAAAGGTGAGGTGGATGATTAATGTTGGGTGATAGAGTAAGGGGGTAATGGAATACATAGTCCTCATAAAGGTCACTAGAATCCCTAGCTTGAATGTTAGATAAAGTGTCCTCAAGAATCTCAAAAAGATCATTAAGAAACGTATCCAAGGTAGGATCAAATTCACTATAAAAATATTAAATAGATAGAGCATTTAAGAATTCATTTATGACTTCATTATCATCATTTGATTTAATATTGATTAAGAATGATGTTTCTGATGAGGAATCTAAATTAGAGACTAGTGTTAAACATGATCCTAATTTAGATGGATTTGATGTTGATTGTGGCATACATGACTTTATGCTACTATTAAAGGATGGTTTATCTACAATTTACTTCTTAATGGGGGGTATTTGATATGATGGGTGAGAGGGAGAGGATGGATAAATAATATATAAAGTAGAGATAAGTCCATGAAAGGGATTATGGAATATAGGAGGACTAGGTAAATGGGAAATAGAATTGTGGTTGATGGAGGATAGATAGGATGTATTGACCTTAGATTGGAAGGGGAAGGATTTGATCATGATCAAGAATGGAATATTAACATTCTTCTTCATGTTCACCTAGAGAGATAAATTCATCTAGTTCCTCCTCAATTATTATGTCACCATAGTTGATGAGGTTTTAGACATAATCTCAAAAAATTTAACATCATTTAGTGGAATACCCCTAGGTTTGATAATATACATAGTATCATTTTGATTTAAACTAGGATGGATTAGGCTTAGTGGGATAAATATGTCATATAGGTGGATAAAATATCATTTTAGTAGTGGCAAGTTAGGTTAATATGGCTTCCAATGACAGTAATGCGTGTATAAAGACACACTTCACTATGTGAATTAGATGTGGAAGCATTGGACTTATGATCAAATGATCATTGACATGGATAGGTGGATGGAATAGAATTAGATGAGGTGGCAAAGATTGAATTCCCTTTTTTAGTAGGGGAAGGGGTAGATGATAGGATATGACTAGTGGATGTGGGATTGGAAGGAGACTTATACAAAGGGGTTTGTGCTAGAGGTGCAATAAGTTAAATGGGGTCAACACCTTCAAGAATTGGTACACCCATCATAATGAACTATAAGACGATTTCACCCTTGTTGGTAGATATTTATTTGTTTATGAAAGTAGGGTTGAGGTTCATGGTGGTGGGTGATAAAGGATGGGGGACATGTTGGGATTGAGAGTTGGATTTGGAAGTGTTAGAATTGGAATAAGGTGATAGAAATGCCATATTATTGGTGGATGATTAGGTTGACAAGTTAGGTCTTCCTTTGATATTAGGATGAAGTAGTGGTGATGGATTATGATTAGAAGATGGAGAATTTGATTGTGAATGGGTACAAATTGGGGCCAAAGGATTTTTAATAGGGCTAGTGGATGGTGGAGGGGGATGGGATAAGGGTTGATGTTAGACTTATTTAGGAGGTGATTTAATGCTCATGGGGTCAAAAGTATTAGGAAAAAATCACCAATATTCTATATCCACAAGAGGAACTCATCTTTATTCTCTATGATGTATTTATTGATAAGGGTGACCACATCAAGGAAGGCTAAGACTGATTTCATATGGATAGGTGTTGCTTTGGGGTGAATGGAACCAAGGTTTAAGGGTAGGTGAGCACCTAACTCTAGTTCCCATAAAAGGACTTCATCCTTGTTATCTAAGATGTATGGGTCTAAAATAACTAGGTCTAAATCCTTGGGGAAAGATGGATGATGATCCAAAGGTATACTAACGATTGTTTGAACAAATTAAGGCTAAAGGATAGAGCTAGTATGATAGGTGATGATGAGGATGGAATAGACAAATGGATTAAAACATGATTAGGATGATGGGTGACTATGATCATATGTTAAACCAATAGTATGATAAGTGCTAAAAACCTATCAATAATGTCTAGTAGTCAAGCTAGCAAAAAAGATAGTGATGGGTGCTTAGATTCAAACTAGTAAGATGATAGTATGATGGGTGATAATTATGAATATACAAGGATGATAGAGACTAGATTGATGGTTATGGGTTTGCTAGATTGATATCAATAAAGTGATGAGATGATAACATTATATTGATTAGGTATGATATCTGATCAAATAATAGTGGATTAAGATGATAGGATGATGTTGATAATAAAACTAGCTCAAGAGCCTTAGACCAATTTGATCAAAATGGGATGGGGAGGTGATGATTTGATAAGTATGATTAAGATAGGTGAAAAGGTTGAATATGATGATGTACTGATAAAAAGGGTAATGCAAATGAAATGGGGATGGTTAGACTCATATGTGACCCTAGAGAGCTAACCAAGATAAGGTAGGATAGGGTTAGGCTAGATGGGTGATGAAGGTGAGGTTAATAGAAATGATGGGGGTATGGACTTAAGATATGATGTGGATGGTGAGAAAAGATATAGTTAGGATAGGTAGTGGGTATGACTAATGATGAGTGCTATCAAGGTGTGACTAGAAGGATGATTAGGATGATGTGGATGATAGGAGATAATATGAGAGATGTAAAAGGATGTACAAAAAGAAAATTATGTAAAAGAAGATAAAATAAGGATATACCAGATGATGATTAGGATATGAAATGGGTGGGTTGATGACTAATGGTGGATGTGAATAGACTAAGATGGGTTGAAGACAAGGTGGTGATGTGATAAATATATATGAAGGCAATGATAAAATAGGGATGGAATGGTGGGGTATGATCAATGATGATATAGGATAAGATGGGGATGACTAGATTTAGGATGTAATAAAGACCAAATGGATGTACAAAGACAATATGGAGAAAAGGATGATGATGAGTAGTGTTATTTTGACTAAGAGGGAGTTAAGATGGGAGTTTGGATAGACCAATAAAGAGGTATAATGGGATGGTGATTGGGAATTACAAGGTGAAATGATATAGAAGAGGGTTAGGATGTACAAAACAAGGATGAGGTAATGATCAATGATGAGTGGATATAATCAATGATGAAGGGGATGAATAAAAGATGGGATATGGGATAGGATAGTGATAAGGATACACAAAGATAACTAAGATGGGGGATGAGATAAGTACAATGTCAATAATATAAGTATATTATATGCATAAGGGGATAATGTCAATGATGAAATAATGTTGAGACAAGATGATATAGTAATGATTAGGAATATGGCATAATAAAAGGTGGATAAGACAAGGTCAAGTTTTGGTCAAATTAAGGTGAGGTATGATTGATTATGGATGATGTGGTTGTAAGACTAGGTGTGACTAGGATGTGTGATAATGATTGGACTAGGATAGGATATAGGATAATGAAAAGGATGTATAAGGAAGGGATGATAAGGATATACAATATGGTATGATGATGATATAAGAATATATAAGATGATATGTACAAAAGGATGACAAGATGTACAAGATGAGTTGTATAAAGACCTAGATAGGTGTATCGGTTTGGGTAAAGGATGGCTTAGCTCACAAATAACATGGGTCTAATAAAACACACATCCAAACAAGCAATCCACAAACCCTATGATTACCAAATTTAAGGGTGCATAACTCGATGCCTGCACTATCTAATGGCTTCATGAGTGAGGTTATAAGCTAGTGACCCATTACAGTATCAATCAAACCCTTTCAACCCCAATTGAAATTTATGGATAATGACTCCTAAAATGGTACACCTATTACAACCAAAAAGTCCTATGCTAGGTATACACAAGGCCTCTAGGTGTATCCCCTATATACATGAAGATACATTGGGGTCCAAGTCCATATAGGGTGATTTCTAATATCTGGTTTAGATATTTAACTCCTCCCTTTCATAGATGGATTGTATGGGGTCAAGTACTTAGCCTAATGATAGTTGTCTCTAATTTTTATACCCCACCACAACATGGAGTTTGGTTAGTGTGTGGTGATGAAATTTATGACATTAACCCCCTAAGACTATGGAAAGTGTGTGGGTGTCAATTCCATGTCATTTTACCCCTATAAAATAAATATTAAGGAGTTTATAGGTAGTTTTTGATCTCATAGGAATCTCATAAGGATGTAAGGGAGAGATCATACACCAACCATAGCCTCAGGAGACAAATAAGTAAACAAAAGATTAACTGATTATGATTTGTGTGATTTATATACAAGAAGCAAAGACAAAAATATAAACATAAATAATATATACACACAAAAAGATTATTAAAAAAATATATACAATACAAAGTGATCAAAATGATTTTAAAAGTGCCATAAAGAGTCTTTGATAGGCGGCCTATAAACACATAATAAGGAGTTTAGGTGGCACTCAAAAAGAGACAATCTTTAAGATAAGGATTAGTAGTTTGGTTGATATTCTTGAGGGGAAACCTGTAATAAAAATAATGTTTAACCAAAATATGACCTATAAAATAAATTTTTAGACAAAATAAAACAACCTTTACAAGAAAAAAATGTTTGTCCACTAGGCCTTAAGGAAAACACCTTACAAAATCATTATTTGGATTTATAATTTATTTGGGGTGAATCAGACATGATGCAAGGGTTTGGAGGTGGCATCTCCTAATGGGGTCAATGGGTATCACATATTTTAGGGTAAAGGGGTATATCCCCTCACTGCCAAAGGAAATTTGGGATTTGTGGGAGGCTTGAAGTGACTCAAAATTCATGAAAAATGACTCAAAAATGCTATTAAAAAGGAAAAAAATATATGAAAAATCACAACTACATAGTGAAAAATCATAAATGGGGGGACAAAAATACATATTAAGAGATGTGATATTATTGTAGTTAGCTTAACTATAATGGTTAACTATAAAACCATGATTTTTTAGACAATGTTGTGACTACAATTGATAAAATCATGATTAGCTATAAAATGATAGTTACAATTTTGTGATAAACTACAAAACCTCAAATTTATGATATGTGATAAAAATAAATGTCTATGCATGTTATGAAAGATTTTATAAATGTCAAAAATATCTTATTTATAGATGATTATGGTAGATAAATGACTAGTTATGATATACCAAATGATTACTTAGATTTCTAACAAAATTATCCCAAAAAATTGATCAACTAGATGAATAGAAGATAAATATCTTATACTCAATCTATCTGATAATATTTGAAAATGAACAAAAAATAGAGTAAGAGTCAAAAATGTCAAAATTAAAAAATCACCACTAGGGTTACAATACAATAATTCCTTAGAACAATATTATGATTATGGAAAATGTGTGACTTACGATTTTATGACAGGATGGAAAAAGGTTTAAGGGGTTGGATTTTTTTTAATGATTTTATTTACCTATTTTCTTCCATGTTGACCTTGCATAAACCACACAAATAAATGATAGAAATACAAAAAACCTGATTATAATAGTTGGTTAGGTTTAATAAAAATTGTTTAGATAAAATGTAAGAAGAAAAGGATGTTATATATCTGATTATATGATGATTGTTCTCCTATAGAAACACAAAATATCAAGGTAAACCTATAGATTAGAAAAAAATAAAGGAATTTTATTATTTTTTATCATAAACTACAAAGTCACCACTCGTATTCATAAAATCATGACTCTGTAAACAATGTAATGATTTGTGAAATTACAGTATTGTATAACCTAGCAAGAAAACTGTTAGTGGTTAAATCAAAATCCCAACTTGAATTAGAAAAATCATAACTTGACTGATAATATTGATAATCATGAGTCACAATATTTTTTAATGGCTAAAAATTTAATTGTTAAGATAGATGTTTAGCAATCAAATAAGTAGTTAAGACAAAGCTATGACTTACATGGTCAATATCATGACTATGCAGGACAAAGTTGTGAATACTAGTTTATTGTCATGATTACAACCTGTACATGTAAAATTTCAAGATTTGAAGATTTTTCTTGTCTAATTTATCCTATAGGTTGGAAAAAACATAACTAATAATCAAAACTGATTAATTGAGAGGAAGCGATCTGACCATGGTTACCAAAATGTAGTAGGATTTTGAACTCTATATGAATTAAACAGACTAATTCAACCAAAAACTCAAACTACCTATTAGGAGGGATTATAGAAACAAAACATAATGATTTGAATCTTACCAAATTCCTTGTTTCATCTAACCTCCTTCCAAGATTTTTAAATTGATGATTGATTGCATACTAGACTTAGATTTTTTGAATTATGATGGTATGAAGTTAGATGTTGGATGCTTGGATAAAATAATAGTTAGACATGGATTTGATATGGATTCCTAAGATGGATTCCATGGAGGAGAAGCCTCAGTTATATATATAATGGAGGGAATATCAAGGGTTGAAATTCAAAGTTAGAGGCATGAGATCAATGGTTGTAGTTTATCCAAGGAATTAAAAATTCCTTGGAATCCTCTAGACTTAGAGGGTTCTAGAGAGGAAGGATAAGTTAGAGAATATTATAGAATCCTCTAATTCTAAAATCCTCTTAGGAATAATTAATATTATATGGAGGTTAGATAAGGATTAGGTGAGGATTAGGGACTATAGGTGTAGGAAAGTCTAGGGAGTAGGCTAGTAGGTGGTTAGGTGGGATTATGGGAATTTAAAATTCCCAAATAATTGATAACTAGGATTATATTAGGAAAATAGGGATTAAGAAGAATTAATGAAGGATTTGTATGATTAAGGTTAATAGATGAAGAAGAATAAATGAGGGGGATATTAGTTAAATATCTAGGATTAAGGTAAATTATCAATATAAAGGAGGATATTATAATGGAATGAGTTAGAATAAATGGGACTATCAAAATTAAAGTCAATTAATAAGAATATTAGTATGTTAATGAGGAGAGAGAATTTAGGTGCATACATTGCTCTTCCACCATTATACTTGTGGAATCTTAACTTAGGGTTTCTACTTAGAGAATATAGTCTTGTGGATACATTTTAGATGCTTTGGTCTTTCTTAGTGGTACTTAAAAACCCTAATATCCTCTTTCAAAGCCCTTTTGTCCAAGGGATAGATTGAGTCTCAACAGATTCACAGTTGGTAAGTATTCTCCAGCTTTGATCCTCTTTTTAGTAGATAGAAGTAGCATAAGTATTGGATTAGAATGATATTATTATTCATATTCCATGTATTAATTTCTTACTCATACTTATCTTAATTGAGATTCTCTTATACATGTTTTGATTTTTTACTAACCCCTTATGTTGTGCCACAAGCTTTGATGATCACTAGATTAGATTTACTCTCTTGTTATTAACATAGGTGAAATATTGAAACTTAGGACCTCTTTATGGTTATTGTATGCTTTTTTTATACTAGAGGCTTTGGAACCCTACTCATAATTGTGCATTGTTATAAGTGATCCCCTAATTGGGTTTAGTGGATCCCCATATTGGGCATGCTCCTACTTAACAAATGTATTCTCAATCAAAATTCTAGGTATGCTCTATCTTATTTGAGCTAGGATTGATTTATAGACATGTTGCATTTATTATTGCATATAGTAGGTAGAAGATAATGTTTCTAGATCCTCATCAACAAGAGTTATAGTGATTACATCTCTTGAAGAGCTAAGACAACTAGTGTTGGATAATTATATAATTAAGAGCCCAAAGAGACCCAATATAGCTAGATGACAGTCCTTAAAATTGGTTTTGAGGTTTGATAAAATAGAAAGAGCTATAACAAAGTATGAAATAGACTTTCAAACTATGTTAGTAGTATTTATGCAAATATTAGACCTAGAATGAGAGAAGTGGCTAATTTTCATGGCCTATTGAGCCAACTAGGATCTTGTACTTAGTTTATAGTTTTCCATAATATTAAAGATACTTGAACATTAGATCTTAGACATAAAAAAATCATAGAAATGTGAAAATGGTATATAGTGGCATTGGGTAACTTTAATAAGCTTTCCACATGTCAAGATATAAAAGTTGTAACTCCAAGAAAGAAAGTGGCTAAAGTTTTAAGTGAGGTGAGTAAGGTGTCTCCTTTCTATGCCAAATCCTCATGGGTTATCATCTAAAAGATGAAGTGACACATGTTTGGGAAGTTATTGGGACTATTTCTAACCCCTATATTGCTGTAAATTGCCTTATGAAGAGTGATATGTGTCCTTGAATCCTTTCCAATTTAACTCTCTTCTCTCTCTTCTTAACTTCTCTATATATATGACCTAATTTGGATTTAAAAAGGATTTTGACATGAGTGGTGGTGAATACCTACTTAGATAAACACTTTTATTTTAATTTTAAAATTTAATAATACCTATTTTTGAATTATAGTGGCTTGTGTTTAGTAGATGTGGTTAGTTGGTTGATGAGTGGATAGTGATAGTTAATGCTTCCTTTCATTTATCCTTTCTTAGTTATCCCTATGCAAGTAATAGTCATATATTTAGGTCATATAGTGTGAATATTAGCTTCTGTGCTTGAAAAGTGAAGAACTCATCCCTAGTGTCTATATAGACCTAGTAGTCAGCTTCTTATTCTATGCACCATGCATTATCCTCTATGTGAACCACTCATGCCTAGAGACTTCCTATTTGACTAGTGTAATTGAATTTATGTTGTATTTAATGTCTTTAGTGTATGATATATAGGTTTAGGACCATATATTTGGTGCATAACCTCTATTAAAGTAGGTTTATCTCAAATTTCATTACAATTTGATAGAGTATTTTGATGATCCTAAGTGATACATCAAGGGAGATAGCCCTTTAACCTAAAGATTCACCTCTCTAATAGGTCACCCACAACCTTTAGGTGATTCCATGTTATTATAAATTTTCAAGGCTTGAAATACCTTCCAAAGGGTGAATTTTTTATTAGTAATAGTAAATTATATAGGATAACCTCTATAAATAAGTAAGATAGTTGTTGGATTTTGGTATGAATCTAAAAGGTAAATTTGAAGGTTATTCTCTTGATCTAAATGGGTTGTTGCACCATAAAGGGTGTATCTATGTTCACTTGGTTGGTGGTTTATGTGAGCTAATTATGTCTAAGTCTCAAAAATCTCCTTATCAAGTATAACATAAAATTAGGAAAATTCATGCCAAGTTAAGGAAATTTTGATGCATGATATTGTTGATTTTGTAGCTCATTTTTGGAGTGTTAGAGGTTAA
This sequence comes from Torreya grandis, assembly GCA_037957365.1. Classification (NCBI taxonomy): domain Eukaryota; kingdom Viridiplantae; phylum Streptophyta; class Pinopsida; order Cupressales; family Taxaceae; genus Torreya; species Torreya grandis. Next base: position 804,542 of record JARHVA010006512.1, on the reverse strand, counting down.
GGGCCTAGTATCATCATCCAACAAGATTTTTATACCCTTATGATATTCTAGAATGGAAGTGGGACACTATTTCCATGGATTTTATTATATTTTTTCCTACCTCTACTTATCATCATGATATGAACATGCTCATAGTGGATAAGTTATCCAAAGTAACTCACTTTTATCCCATAAAGTCCACTTTCAATGTTAATTTAGTGGCAAAGGTATTTCTAAATGATAGTGCTAGATTTCATGGGATTCCCCATAAGATTATTTTATATTGAGATTCGATATATACTTCTCACTTTTGAACTTATTTATATAATACACTGGGCACACAGCTACATTTTAGTACTTCCTACCATATCAAGACTGATGGATAGACTGAGAGAGTCAATCAAGTCCTAGAAGACATGTTGCACATGTATGTTATGGACTACCAATTTCATTTAGAAGACTATTTTTATCTTGTTAAATTTACTTATAATAAGAGATATCATAGTTTAATTAAGATGGCACCTTTCTAGAATTTATATGTTCGATCTTATATAACCCCACTGAGTTGGGACCAATATGAGGATAAAACTGTTAATTACCCTACTATATTAAAATGCACTAAATGACAAGTGATTAAGTTATGGTAGAACTTAGATGTTACTATGGATTAGTAGAATAAGTATGCTTATGAAAAAAATTAACCAACATTTTAAAGTTGGTGATAAATTTTAATTAAGGGTGAGACCAAACAAGATCCCCATTCATTATGGAAAAGGGTTAAAGTTGGCACACCATTTTTTAAACCATTTGATGTCTTAGAGATGGCTGGTCTAATATATTATTGACTGGCCTTACCACCCAACATAGCTCATGTTCATGATGTTTTTTCATGTTTCTATTTTAAGACAATATATTTTTTATATTACTCATTTTTTGGATTGGACCACTTATAGGTTGAGACCAATGGAAATTTAGTATTGGAGCCCATTAGGATTTTAGCATGTAGAATGCTAAAACTTTAATATAGACACTTGGATCAAGTCAAGGTCTAATGGTACAAATATGATGAGTTAGAAACAACTTGGGAAGATGTTTCACCTTTAAGGGTTCAATATCCTCACCTCCTTTAGTGACTTCTAGGTGGAAATTTTCATAAGGGGAAGGGGATGTAAGGCCCCATTTTGTGTAGTTATTATCTTTAAAAAAGATGACTATGAAATTATGACTTATATCTTCTGATCATGAATTATGTTATTAAGTCACATCTAGCTCAGATGTGCAAGGATTTTTGAAGTCTTTTCATGTGTTTAGAACCTTGAGAAAGACCTATTATCGATCATGTTTTGGATTGTTTACTTATATAAGTATGATGCTTATATTTCATTTATGTAATGTTGTTTTATGAAAATAAATTATATATATGATATATATTGACTTAAATAATGTTTGAATCATTGATCATAAGTTTGATATTTAGAAATTTCATGCATATAAGGTGATGATAAAATGGTTATGTGAATGATTGTATCCCATGGTATGTTGGTTGCTTATAATTGATTGAGTACCTAGTTTGATTAAATTCTATAGATTCAAATATTAGGTTAGAGGAATTTGATGTGTGCATCGAGTGTGTAGGAAAAAGAAAAGGGATAGTGAAAGAAAGGGACTAGGCCAAACATGGTTTTATCACTAATCAATTTTACCCTTAAAACCATCCTAAACCCATACTATGTATTGAATGCCTAGTATGCCACCTTTATAGGCTTAGCATATGTTTTAGGTGGCTAGCCTTTAAGCCTAATTGGTGAAACTTGATATTTTTTGGCCTTTATATTTTAAATATAATGTCTAAACTATCTAGTGGACTATTGACATTTCCCCCATTGATTTCCTTAGTCTAATATAAAGTGGGAAAAAGGCAAGTATGTCTTGGAAGCAACCACAAAAGCATGTGAAGCTACCATGTAACTTAATTGAACATGGAAAAGAATGTACCTTAGTGAGGCATGGTTTATCAAGTGGCTAATGATTGGCTAGTCCTAAGATGTAGATAAATAAGAGTTAAACTCCGTTAGTTTAGGATTTTTTGAAAAATTGGAAAGAAAGTTAGACATAGCATAGGAGGAGTAGAAAATATGAATAATTGGCTAGGAGATCCAAGTCTAGATAATTAGAGGATAGTGCCCAAGTAATTTGAAGGTCAATAAGGGGGCTTCCTAATAACTTGTGTTTCCTACTATTCATTTAGAATGAAATGACTATATTATATATTTAATATTTTTGATTTTAGGGGAACAATATCACTTGGTTTATTCTACTTGTTTTATTATTTACCCAAGGTTATACATTAGTCTCCATGTAATGTGTTTTAACCTTTTAGGGTTTAGCTATGTAAATCTTATGTTATATTAAAGGGGTGAATAGTATAAATCAATGAAATAACATGTAATAAATAACCACTAATTTTTTTATAAAATTTGACTTGATTTGACTTTCCAAGAATAATAATAATTATGTACAAATAAAGACTTATCCATAAAACACATGTTGTGGAAGATATAAGTGCTAAAAATTGAGATACGAATAGGTCTAAGTGTTGTCAACTAGATCCATATGTGAAATCCTCTCCTAGATATTAGTACCACATATATACAGTAGTACCATGTGGCTCTAGTATCCTAAAAATAGCACTAGAATCCTCTATGCATAACTATTCCAAAATTCTATGTGCACATGCTCTTGTGTTTTTAGGTTTTGTTCTTGCATATATGAAGTCTAAAATTATTTATTATACCTATAATAGTTAATTTATGATGTAAATCATAGTCCTCATTACATGTAAGGTATGAGTTAAAAATATGTGTTCATTAGTAGGATAGGCTAGAGATCCTCAACACCCTATTATGAAGAGAGTTTCCTACATACCAATACTTTGAGAAGGGATAAAGAATGATGTATCTGTATCCCCCTAAGTTATGGTGCAAGTGAAATTGATGCTATAATGATAATGGTATTGAATTCCTTAAGTGTGTTTGAGATTGGAAATCTAGAAAATATGGGCTTAGTGTAAATGTAAATGGTAGTATGGATAAGTAGGGTATAATAGGCTTTATTAACCTTGTTTTTTATCATATTATTTCATTTTGAATAGGTATTTTTTATCTATTTTACATCTAGTGGATAGAGGTCTAAAATTCATGTATTTATAGTGTCATCTATCTTGTGAAAATAATAAAATATGCTTAGGCCATCCTTAGGAGGGTTTAAAATTTTAAAATATATCTCTTTGGGAAATTAATGGTAAATTATATTAGTGACATGTTTTGGAAACTAGTGCCATGTGGGTCTAACATCCTTAATGTGGTGTTAATGTCCAGCTCATAAGTTATTGGGCATGAGGGGACAAGATCAAAGAATGAAGGTTTGGGGCTATTGGAAGTACAAGTACTGAGGGGGGGTGAATTATTTTCCTTAAAACAATCCTTTAATTTCCTTAAAAAAATCATAAATAAGCATAAATAAAAGCATGTGCACATAATCACATTAACTGAGTTAGGACTAGCTCATACCTATTAAGCATATATGAAAGTAAAAAATATAAGAACATAGGAGATATGTGGGAAACCATCTTTGGGAATAAAATAAAATAAAACACAACTTGTAATATATTCCTATAATCAATGGATCAAAATTTTAGTGAGGCACCAACCCCACAAGGAACACCAACCCCTCACTAGTCAAACACCACCTCAATTAGTCCTTTAGCAAGCTCTAACTTGCGAGGAGGCTCCAACCCCCTAGGTAACTGATAACCAACATAGGTACCTTTAATTTATGATCACCTTTAATCACTTTTTATCACTCAACTAGAGATTACCACCTTATTTTTCTCTTCTCACTCTTCTATCTCTCTCAAATAGCCTATTAGGCCTTCTCGCTCAACTAGCCCTTTTCTTGGTGGAATTAGGTTAAATGACCTTATTAATCACTTGTAGAAACAAAATTATATATTAATGACATGTTAATCACACTTATATTATGTTATTAAATCCTTTTATCTTGTTTCTATAACTCTATATCATTCACTCATATCCTCAATATTCTAACTAGTCAAATTAAGCCTATTAGACCTTCTCTTTATACTTGACTCTTTATCTTACCTATATTTGTTGGACAATAAAATATTCATAATCAGACCATAATTTAAATATATTAAAAAAAATCATAATTTAAACACACACTACATATGTTGGTCATTACCTTTAAGGGCCAAAACCACCATTAGGCCTAATAGAGACCTTATGTAATTAGGCCTTCTCTAACCACATGTTTCACTTAGGCCTCCTTGGAACCCATTGATACTCAAAAAATGTATGAAAAAATTCATAAATAATTAAATTATACCCATTATAATCTCACCTTAGGTCCCCAAAACCATTTATTTCTTTTCACTCCTTGAACCACATAATTAGGTTTACTTGTAACTACTAGAAAGTTTGTCTTGTAAATATATGCATACACTCAAATTTTCCACATAAAAGAAAAATAAAATCAAATTTATAGAAAATAAATGAACTTATTTTAAATATTATTTTCATTATAATTCACCAAATAGTGTAAAAGACCTCAAATTGCTCAACTTCATATGCTCACTCAGAACTGCACACATGCCTTAAGAACCCAGTCAAAAGCTTTTGAATTTTCACACCTTTATGGGTGTTTATTATGAATAAAAATGTGTTAAAATGAACCTATGAGATATAAATAACAAATTAATGTGAATTTTATTCATAAAATATATGTAAAAAAACTCAATAACATAATTCTCACTCATACACATAAAATTGCTTGTAACTCCAAAACATAATCATGAAGATCAAGATTTAGAACACCTATGTGAATAATTTTATGAAATTGAAATTGGTTTTAATGATAATTTATAATACCTATAACATATTTTAATAGATATATTACAATTTTCAATATCAATATTAGACTTACATACCAATCTCAAGCATTCACCCTACACAGACTTCACTATGTTAGATAGGTCACTTTAAGAACAAATTTTTGATTATTTGTGCGCTTAGTAAAAAATTATAATAAAAAATAATATTAGGTATAGGTATTTAAAAAATATATAGACATATAGATATATATATATATATATATATATATATATATATATATATATATATATATCCCTAATCCTCTACAACCAATCCCTAATCTCTTTCTCACTACTGCCTAGCTTTCTCACTATCTTCCTCATTAGGCTTATTTAGAAATAGGTCAAATTCAATGACAAATTTAGCATATTTAAGGTATAAAAAATGTTAAAAAAATTATATTTTCACAAATTAAAATTATCAAAAATCATGATCCAATAATTTTCATGCTTTGACCTAGTCAACCCTACCTGTTACCAAGGGGTTTCATGTAGCTTCTATGCACTCTTCTGACAAACCAAAACCACCTAGAGAAAATTGGAAGAGTATTTTTAATGTTAAAAATATAAAAATAGGTAAAAAAAACCATTGTAATCCAAAACCAACAATATCTTTCCTATCAGGTCATTATGAGGATTTTAGGAGGGTTTTGACTAGTTTCTTTTCATACCAATCATTCATAAAGGATTGCCCCAAAACTCCAAAAATAATTATAGGAAATTAAATATTGGAAACTTCCTTAACTTTGATGACCTTATAAATATCTCATTCAATGGTTTCATGTGCAAATGAGATTATGAAAATCTTTCTTAGGTCTATAACACCCCATTCTATGTACACATAAGACCTCAACACTAATTTTTATGTTTTCTCCTTTAGGATATGACCTCAAACTTGGTAAAAAAATTAACATAACCTATCATACCTATATAAATTATCTTAAGAGATATATAACATTTAAAAATTAACTTTATCCCTCATTAGGCCACACTAGGTCTCTTTTCTCATTAGGTCTTGAAATTTTAGTCATACTTAGACCTTGATCACACCTTAAAACTCTTATACAATTACAAAAACCTTATCCATTGTAATATGACCTCATACAAAGATTCACAACTACCAAAATTCTTAACACAAGTCTCATATTATTCATCTCAATATGTTATTAGGGCTATGCCATCTCACTAATTCTCTCAAGTACATCACTCATGAACCCAATCACAAGAACAACGAATGAATGACATAAAGGATAACTTTATGTATAAATTATAACACTTTCTCAATAATATCCCTCTTTATCATTGATGGAAACCACTCATTGATGGAAATTATTTAAATAATCTTCTCTTACTAAGATACATCTCCCCCCTATAGATCAATCTTCCCCTTTGACATTAATGACAAAGCGCTACCTTAGACATCTTCTTCTTGACAAAATAATATGACTCCCCCTTTAAACTCACATATTGTGCACATTTTTGTTACTCTTGGAGCTAAAAAACCCCCTCATCAGCTCCCCCTAATCACTTTTACTCACTTATTGACTACTAATAATAGAAATCATAACCAATTTCAATCTCAAATGTTCAAAAGTAGCCTTTGGTAGAGGCTTAGTCAACATTTCTTCAATCTGATCCTTGGTAGACACAAATTCAAGCTTAATACTCTATGCACTCACCTATTCTCTTATGAAATGATATTTTATAATAATTTTCTTGGTCCTTAAATGCATGATAGGATTCTTTGAAACACTTATGACACTAGTATTATCATAAAAAATAGGACTAGGACCATCAAAATCCACCTTGTAGTCTCTTAAGGTTTGTCTCATCCACAACACCTGAGTACACCATGAAGCTACTATCATGTACTCAACCTCACAAGTATATAAACACATTGATGGGTTCTTATTTATTATCTATGAGACTAGGCATTTACCCAAGAATAAGGCTCCTCTACTGGTGTTCTTTCTATCATCTAGACTCCCAACCCAATCTACATCTATATAGGCTACTAGATCAAATTTATTATTCCTTGGGTACCATAATATATACTCCATAGTTCCCTTGAGACACCTAAGTATCCTCTTGAATACTGTTAGGGATCAACAAACAATTTGATTACACTTATGAAAGCAATAAACCGTAGAATTAAATTAGATATATAAGTAACTAGAATGATAAATAGCAAGAACAAGAGATACAAGAAACCACCCTGAAAACTTATATTAAACTCTTTACAAAAGGAATACAATTGAAGATACTTCTTTCTTCCACACCTCTCTCAGATGTACAGATCTCTATCTAAATCTCTTTCCCTCAATAGCTCTCTCTCTCAAGTACAATCAACTCCAACAACCTAGATTGATTCACCTATACAATTCTGTACTATTCTGCAACATTCACATACACTAAGCTAAGAAGATCTAATTCTACATATAGAATTAGGAAACTTGAGCATGCATATACAACCAATAGTTAAGCCTCTTGAATAAGGGCTCTAAAAATAGTCTTACTAATAATAGAGATGTGGACTTAAGACTATGACTTAATCTCATCATGCAAACACTCAGTTTTGTCCATGGAAATAGCTCTCTGGACGCACAGGTAATCGACGCCGGTTCCTGTCCGCTTGCCTGTGACTGACGTCAACTGATCCCTGCAGATAGTAGCATCTCTTCAACTACTCCTGACTGATGTCAGTCACTCCTGACCAATGCTGGTGACTGTGTAACTACTGCAACTCTACAATCCACTCCTTGGTGAAGCTTTTAGGCTCCACACCTTAACAATCTCCCACTTGGAGATAAATAGCTACACTAGTACCTGTACAACAACATCTTCTAGCTCCTCCATCTTCAACTCAATCATGAAGACCAACAGAAGTTGAATGAAGATTCAACTTTTCCTTTGTAATCAGCTTGGTTAACATATCAGTAGGATTCTTATCTATATGGATCTTCTCCATCTTCAACTCACCATCCTCCAATACCTGTCTTATGAAGTGGTACCTAAGCTATATATGCTTTGTTCTTGAGTGAAAGGCTGAATTCTTAGCCAAATGAATTGCACTCTGACTATCACTATATAATCTGCAACTCTCTTTCTCCTTTCCAAACTCTTCCATGAACTGTGTCATCCATATCATCTCTTTACTAGCCTCTGTGACTATGATATACTCTGCTTCTGTAGTTGACAAGGCAACAACCTTCTATAACTTTGATATCTAGCTAACCACCATTCCACCAACAGTGAAAACATATCCTATGGTGCTACTCCTACCATCCAAATCACCTACCATATCTGAATCTACATAACCATGTAGAGAAGTATCTGAACCTCCATAGCACAAATGCCTACTACTGGTTCCTCTCAGATATCTAAGGATCCACTAAACTACTTTCCAATGTTCCTTTCCTGGATTGGCCATATACTTACTTACAACTCCCACTACTTGGGCAATATCCAGTCTAGTACACACCATTGCATACATTAAACTCCCTACTGCAGAATAATATGGAACTTTACTCATGTACTCTACCTCATCATGTGAATTAGGATATTGTTCTTTACTCAACTTAAAATGTCTAGCCATAGGTGTGCTTACCAGTTTTTCATCGTGCATATTGAACCGTTTCAACACCTTGTTCACATAATCCTCTTGAGACAAAATCAATCTATGATTTTTCCTGTCTCTCTTAATGCTCATGCCAAGGATTTTCTTTGCTGCTCCCAAATCCTTCATGGCAAACGAGTGAGCTAATTTCACCTTAAGCTTAGAGATATCCTGAATGTGTGATCCTGCAACCAGCATATCATCTACATACAACAATAGAATAATATATCTACCATTATCCAATCTCTTAAAATACACACAATGGTCAAATTGACACCTACTATAGCCATGCTCAGTCATAAACCTGTCAAATCTCAAATACCACTATCTAGGAGCTTGCTTGAGGCCATACAAGCTTTTCTTCAATTTGCACACTAACTTCTCCTTACCTTTGACCTCAAATCCTTTTGGTTGTTCCATATAAATTTCCTCATCCAAATCTCCATGAAGAAATGCTATCTTAACATCAAGCTGCTCAAGATGCAAATCCTCAATAGCAACTAAAGATAGTACAGTTCGTATAGAAGTCATTTTAACAATAGGAGAAAAAATCTCACCAAAATCAATACCTGGATTTTGTGCAAATCCTTTCACTACCAATCTGGCCTTATATCTCATCCATCCATTCTCACCTTCCTTCAATCTCTAGGTCCATCTGTTCTTCAGTTTCCTCTTACCAACTGGTAGCTCAACCAAATCCCATGTTTGGTTCTCTCTCAAGGACTCCATTTCCTCAACCATGCCATGCTCCCACTGACTCTTGGACTCCACTTGTATTGCTTCTTGAAAACTCTTTGGTTCTCCACCATCAGTTAGTAATAAATAGAATAATGAAGGGGAATATCGAATTAGAGGCTTACTTACCCTTTCTGACCTCCTAATGGGTGTCTGAAACTCGTTCACAACACGCTATCCACCCAAATTCTCTGACAGTGACTGACCTCGGTCACCTCTAGACCTGTTACTAGCTGACGTCAGTTTTGCATGACAGACATCAGTCCCTGTCCAGCCGATGTCAATCTTTGTATGACTGACATCGGTTTCTATTCTACTGACGTCAGTTCCTGAATTGCTGATGTCAGTCTCTGTGCTTTCCTGCAAGTGATTATTTCTTTTTCTTGCGAGCTCATTTTGGACCATCACCTCATCTAATTATCCATTGCTCTGCCTAGATTGATTCAGCTTCTTTATCTGATCATTATACATCACTTTTTCATTGAAAACAACATCACAGCTCCTAATTATCTTATTAGTTCCTAGATTCCAAAATTTGAAATCGAAATCATCAGAGCCATAACCAATAAATGTGCACCTCATAGACATAGCATCCAGCTTCTTTCTATTTTCCTTATCTACGTGCACAAAGGCTTCACAACTAAAAGCTTTGAGAAATGAGAGATCTACCTTTTTACCTGTCCATGCCTCTTCTGAAATTCCACCATCTAGAGATGTAGAGGGTCCTCTATTAATTAGGTACACTATAGTGTCAACAGCTTCTGCCCAAAACTCTAAGGGCAAACTAGCATGCAATCTCATACATCTTACATGCTCCATAATTGTTATGTTCATCCTTTCAGCAATACCATTTTGCTGAGGTGTCCTTGGAACCATCCTTCGCCTACAGATTCCATGCATATAACAATACCAGTTGAACTTATAGCTGCAAAACTGACCACCATTGTCAGATCTCAGGCACTTCAATCTTCTGCCTATTTCATTCTCAACCATAGCTTTCCAAATCTTGAAAGTCTCAAATACATCAAATTTCTTCTTAATACAATAGATCCATACCTTTCTTGTAGCATCATCTATAAATGAAACATAGTACTGTGATCCTCCAATAGAAGCTACCTGAGCCAGTCCCCACACTTCTGTGTGAACAAGTTACAACTTATGCTTCTTCTTTATTGACCCAGTCTTGAGAAAACTCACTCTCTTCTATTTTCCAAAAACACAGTGCTCACAAAAATCTAGATCTATGCTTTTCAAATCTAAAAGCTTACCTTTGGACTTAAGAATTGACATTCCCTTCTCACTCATGTGGCCAAGTCTTGAGTGCCATAATTTTGCATCCACATCTAAAGTAGATAATACAGAGGGAGAATTGTTAGTAACACAATTACATAAATAGAGAGTACCTACACTCTTACCTCTAGACATAACAAGTGCACCCTTGGTCACCTTCCAAGATTCAACTGTGAGAGTTACTATACAACCCTCATCCCCTAACTTTCCTATAGAAATTAAATTCCTCTTCAAGCTAGGAACATGCATAACGTCTCTCAACACCCATGTGTTGCCATTCTACATTTTCAGCTGCACTTTACCTTTGTCAATAATTTTACAAGACTCATCATCCCCTAAATACACTATTCCAAAATCTCCATGGATATAGTCACTAAAATATTCCCTATTAAGGGTAGCATGAAAAGATGCACCAGAATTTAAAACCCAAGATTCTATATTATTATGCAAAGAGAATATTAAAGCATCTTGTACAATACCTGCAACCTTTGCTTCTTCTTTTCCTTCATGCTGATTGTCCTCCTTAGGCTTTGACCAGCAATCTCTGCTTATGTGCCCCATCTTTCCACAATTCTAGCATTGTGGCTTCCTACCATTTCTGGATTTAGATCTACCTCTCACCTTAGACTTAGATCTTGATTTCCCTTTCTTACTCTTCTCTTTTTGCCTTCCCCTGCTTTCAAAACTTAAAGCAGTCCCTGATGTTTCCTCTGTGCTTTTCCTGCGAATTTCCTCATTCAAGGTAACACTAACAACATCCTCTACTTTTAAAATATTTGATGCAGATGCAGTATTACTAACTGCCATTACTAAGCTATGCTAGCTTTCAGGCAAAGAACATAATATTAAAAGAGATTTAATTTCATCATCAAACACAATATTGAATGAAATTAATTGATTTACAATTCCATGGAAATCATTCGGGTGATTAGATACAGATCCACCTTCTTACATATGCAAATTAAATAACTGCTTCATAAGATATACCTTATTAGAAGCTAAGGGTTTTTCATACAAATTTGCTAAAGTAGTCATCAACTCTACCATTGTTTTTGCCTGTGATAAATTAGATATCATAGTAGATGTTAGACTCAGTCTTATAGACCCCAGAGCCTTTCTATCAAGAACTTCCCATTCTTCATCATCCATGTCTGTGGGCTTCTTTGCAATCCCACCTAACAGTAAGTATAGATATTTCTGATACAAATAATCCTCTATCTGCATTCTCCAATGTTGATAATTTTTTCCATTAAACTTCTCCATTCTTAGTTTACTTTCTTCTGCCATTGCTTCTCCCACTCAAATAGAAATCCCTGCAGAAACCCCTGTGAGTAACCTATAATCAATACACACTACACATATATGAACCACCTATTAGTGAACCTGAGCTTTGATACCACTTGTTGGAGATCAACCAACAATTTGATTACACTTATGAAAGCAATAAACTGTAGAATTAAATCAGATAGATAAGTAACTAGAATGATAAATAGCAAGAACAAGAGATACAAGAAACCACCCTGAAAACTTGTATTAAACTCTTTACAGAAGGAATACAATTGAAGAAACTTCTTTCTTCCACACCTCTCTCAGATGTACAGATCTCTCTCTAGATCTCTTTCCCTCAAGAGCTCTCTCTCTCAAGTACAATCAACTCCAACAACCTGGATTGATTCACCTATACAATTCTGTACTATTCTTCAACATTCACATACACTAAGCTAATAAGATCTAATTCTACATATAGAATTAGGAAACTTGAGCATGCATATACAACCAATAGTTAAGCCTCTTGAACAAAGGCTCTAAAAATAGTCTTACTAATAATAGAGATGTAGACTTAAGACTATGACTTTATCTCATCATGAAAACACTCGGTTCTGTCCACGAAAATAGATCTCTAGACGCACAAGTAACCGACGCTGGTGCTTGCCTGCTTGCCTATGACCGACATCGGCTGATCCCTACCGATGCCGGCATCTCTTCAACTGCTCCTGATCGACGTCAATTGCTCCTAACTGATGCCGGTGACTGTGTAACTACTGCAACTCTGCAATCCACTCCTTCGTGAAGCTTTTAGGCTCCACACCTTAACAAATACTTGTAGATGAATTTACTTATGATCTAATTTAAATCTTCCCACAAGACCTATTATTTATATGATGTCAGGTTTATGGGTAGTAGTATACAATATAATCCTAATCATGGATCTATGTTTTGTTTGATTGAAAGGATTCATCCTCCCTGATTAGCTTGTATCTTTTAATCATAGGTGTACTTATAGCCTTGAAATATTCCATTTCTAACTTTTTTAACATCTCTTTTATATACTTGACATGTGAAATGTACCTTTTTTAGATTCACTGATTAAAAGTCCAAAAAAGGATAGTTCACCAGGCATAGACATTTCAAAATATGAATTCATCACCTCTACAAAGTCCTTAGTCATGTTCTCATTATTTCCACCAAAGATGATAACATCCACACAAACTACCACTATCAATTGATTATCATTTTTAGTTTTGATATATAGGATATTATCTATAACTCCTCTCTTGAAAGATTAGTCTAAAAGGTACTTGTCTAGTCTAGGATACTAAGCTCTAGGGGATTGGTTTAGACTAGATAGAGCCTTCTTCAACTTACATATATAGTATTTGTTATCAGTCAATAAGAAACCCTTAGGTTGTTCAATGTATACTTCTTATTCTATGTTCTCATTTAATAAAGTTGACTTGACATCCATTTGATGTATTTTGAAGCATTTGAAACCTACATAGGTAATAAACATCCTAATTTACTCTAGCCTTACTACAAGATCAAAGGTTTACTCAGAGTCTACTACTTTTACTTAAGCATATACTTTTCATACAAGTCTAACCTTATTTCTAGTTACCTCTCCATTTTCAATCAACTTGTTTTTGAACACCCATTTTATACCAATGATGTTTTTGTCTTTAGGATTAGGTAATAATTCCCAAGCTTCATTATTCTCAATTTTATTTAACTTCTCATTCATTGCATCTAAAAAAACTTATCTTCACTTCTACATGGATTTTAGTTTAAAATTTTGAAAGTAAGGCAGTGTTTTCCTAATTAACATCACTCACAATTCTTCTCCTTGTTTGAATACATGAGATTTTTTTCTAATAATATAAGATTTAGGATGCTCCTTTTAAATATTTCTATAAGGACATTTTGATTCCTTTCTCTCTTCAATTTATTCTTCATCCTCATATATCTCTATTACTCCTTCATGATTCTTTGACTAAGAATATGATTTCTTTATCTCATTAACCTTTGCATTTGTTCTCTCCGCTATATTTTAAAACCTCTTTCTATAAAATCTATAGGAAACACTTATTGATGAATATCTCAAGAAAATAACTTCATTAGACCTTAAGTCAAACTTACCTAAGTCCTCATCATCTCTCTTGAAATAGCATTTAATCTCAAAAACCTTAAAATTTTAAACACTTATAAGTCTACCATTCCATAATTCATATCGAGTCTTATCATCATTTATCCTAATCTTACCTTTGTTGAAAGTGTAAACCATGGTACCCATAGTTTGTCTCTAGTAGCCATCAGAAAACTTGGACTCATTCAACATGGTCCTTGTCATTTATTGAATTGTTATATACTTTCTTTCAACCACCCCATTTCATTGATGTGTTCTAGAAATTTAGAACTATCTTATTATTCCAATGACCTTAAAAAACTCATCAAACTCATTTAACCAAAAAACTCCTCCTTTATCAAAGCTAAGACACTTGATCTTCACATTTATATCATTTTAACTAAATCTTTGAATGTTTTGAACTTACCTAGAGATTATGACTTCTTCTTCAAGAATGTTACCCAAGTCATTCTTGTGAATTCATCATAAGAAACATGAAGTAGTTGTCACCTTGAATACTTTGAATCCTTGTAAGACCACATAGATTAGTATGAATTAGTTCTAAAGATATAGTAGTATAATATTCTTTAAACTTGAATCTCATTCTAGTTTTATTATCATGTTGACATGACTTATAAAGAGCATCTATAGGTTTACAAATTTTGGGTATATTCTTCATAGACCCCTTATATATGATCTTAAATAGATTTTAAAAGTTCATATGACCTAACCTCCTATGCCATAGCTAAATTTTATTTGCCTTACTTAAGATGCACTTCTCTTTTGTGATCTCATTTAGTATATAAAGATTGGTCTCAATTCTTTTAGCTTTGGTAATCAACCTACCTAATTTTTCTCTCCTTATATCACATCCCTTGTCATGAAATGTTAGGTTATGTACTTGGATGCACATTTTACTCACATTTAACAAGTTGTGTTTCAATCCATCTATATATAAAACATTTTCTATCTTGGTATTCCCATTATCCAAGCTCAAATCATTTTGTAAACTATATTAGTAGACGTGTTATCTCCAAACATTACTGTTATCTCCAAACATTACTGAACCTATGGCATTATTATTCAAAGTGATGAATTTGATTTTATCTCCTATCATGTGACTTGAATAGCCAACGTATATGTACCACTTCAAATCTTCATTTAGGGTATGAAAAGTAGTTTGGGTTATCATAGATTTTTTTCCACTAGATTCCTACTTCTCTTTCAATTTACCCATGGGTTATACTTTCTTGATCCATTCCTTAGTGTCATAAGTCCATATCTTCTCAAAATGACTAGTTTTCAATATATATCTTGTCTTACACTCTCTCTTAATGTGTCCTCTTTGGTCTTAGTTATAATGCATGATTCTACTTATCCATATATAGTTAATAGCTCTACATCTAAATTTACCACAAGAGAAATAATAACCAATGAAATAATCCACATACTATGATTATTTAACCTTATTTTTATTTTGATAATCATATGATGATACACCACTACCTTTTATATCCTTTGATGGAGTAAAACCTTTCTTGGCTTGTTGATGATTGACTTCAAACTTGTATACTTTTGCAAAGGTCTTAATTCTACTAGTTTCATGACTCCTTGACTGATCAATGTATTTTGGAAACTAAATCTTCTTGAACTAATTTTTTTTATTATATGAAGCCAAGACCTATCATATCATAAAATTATCTTTAACTATCCAAAATATTGTTGAGCTTTCTAGTACTCTCCTCAAAATTTTGATAAGTCCTTATCTTGATTGCATCTTGCTCAACTTGTTCCTCTAAAGTCTTTACTTTCATTATAATCTAGGTGCATTCTTCCATATGATTCTTATCTTTTTAATAACATTAAAAATATATTTTAATGACTATGATAGATCCTCATTGCAATAATAGAAAACACTTTCATTATCAAAATTCATACATGTGCTCCAAAGATCTCCCTTATACTATTAGGTATACATCAGGGACTAAACTCTGATAGAAAATTTTGTAAGTAAAGTTAATAAGAGTGGGTTGAATTATTTTCCTTGAAACAATCCTTAAATTCCACTTATCATTCATAAAACATTCATTCACATACACACATTAACCAATGCATAAACAATCATCTATGAAAGCAAACAACATAATAACACAAGATATATGTGGAAAAACCTATTAGGGAATAAAACCCATTAAAACACCACTTGTAATAAATTCCTATAAGTCATGGATGAAATTTTTTGTGATGCACCAACCCCATAAGGAGCACCAACTCAACTAGTCATTTAGCAATCTCTAACTTGCAAGGAGGTTCTAACATGTTAATGCCTCTATGTGTATCATAAGAATCTTAGTGTTTAAAGAACACTTATGATTTTATACCTTATGGAGTTCAAATAATTAGTTGTAGGTTTTAATAATTGGATTATCCTTGGTGAAATAGAGGTAGAACACACAGACTATTTCACAACATTTGTATTAATTGGTGGTTGGGAACCACCTTGGTCCTTAATATTTATGAAGTATCTATGTTAGTATTGGTGAATTATGATAAAATTTTAATTTAAGACTATTATACAATGAATGTTTATAATCATTTGATTAAAAAAGAAGCAAAAGGAAGGGTAAAGTAGAAAGAAAGGTGTTATTGATCTTGTTTTAGACATTATGACAAAGTTTAGATTTTATATAGATATGTACTTAACCAATATGTAACATGAAATATCTTAATCCCAAATCACATCACACAATAGGAAGACTTTTGAATACTATTATAAATAATTCAAATTAGAACCAAACTTACTTTAAATATTTACTCCTATAAGCAGATAGCTAATGCACATCTACAAATTTAGAACAAATAAAATGAAGCAAACAAAGGAACCTTCAATTAACCTAGAATTAACACAAGTTAACAAATATAAAATCAAATTTACACACCAAGAATCCAAAATAACTATTCAAATATGAAAATGAAACCACACAATTAAGAGAAAAACCATATAGTATTTCACACAAGCAAATAATGGGCAATATTTATAGAATTCCATGATAATATTAATTTCTAAAATTTTAAAAGTGTAATCTGGTTCCAAGAAATCTCCCCCATTTTTAAAAAGGGTATTATTACCTTTTATAGGAGGCTAAATTAGTATACGAGTCAGGTTAGTTGTAAACATGTAAAAGTAAGGACAACTATCCATCTTTATAAAGTTTCTAGAATACATTTCCCTTTTCCCAAGTGGACTGACCTATAGGAAAGTGTGATAACAAATTTTCACATGACTTTATAAAAATAATTTTCCATTTTTGAATATTAAAAAGTTTCCAACACAATAGAATATTATGAGTTATCTAGTGGGCCCTATGTTGAATAACTCTCCTATTTCTAATGAAGAATCCTCATGGCCTTTTGGTGTTGTTCATTGACTAGATTTAAATTGATAGATGGATCTAGGAGACACTCATCTTCTTGGTTAGATAAGTCTTAAAAATTCCTATCATTTATTTTCATATCTTCTTTGATGCTCCTTTCCTTAACAATCTTCTCCTCTACATTTAGGATCATATTCATGACCCTACTATTGTTAGTCCCAAACTTGTCTTGACTCTTGCTTCTTACTTATTGCATGACCAAAGTGACTTTATGATTATATTAATAATCTATAATGATTCCTAGAGAGTTGATATTTATAGGTTTATTAATCATGGTTCCAAAGAGTTTTTCAATTCTATCCATCTGCTCTTTGTCATCTCTTAGGATCCTCTAAAAGTTCCTTGACCATGTACCCAAACCTTGGATCTTGTCAACAATTAAAACCATGATTGTGTTTAAATGGGCCAAACTAACAGTTTTGAAACCAATTTTTTTTTCTTCAACTATTATGTTGATCATCTCTTTCATTTTATCCCTTGAATCCTACCATTAGGCTATTAAACCCTTGGCTTCTACATCTAGCTAGGTTAGTGGACTCTACCTTGTCTTAATTATCTTTAATGAATCAAACATATCATAAAAATATGCCTCAAACATATTTATCATTTCCTCAAGGACTAAAAAAATGTCCTATATCTCAATATTTTATTTTTATTTTTACAGGTTCTCTATTATTTGATATGGGCCTTTGATGCCCAAATTGAGTTGAGTTGAATGAACATCAACTAGTCCAACTATATCTTCTTCATGGATTGGGTCTTCATTAGGTCCCTATATTCCTACTACATTCAAGCCAACAAATGGTTCAATTATTTAAAAAGTTAGCTCTTCACCCCCAACCATGACTTTCTTTGTTGCCACTCTTTCTAGTCATTTGGTCTCTAGGTTGAATTACACACTAACTAATGATTATATCATCATTAGAGGTTCTAGAGTATCCATTTGTGTGATAATTAAGGACCTAAGAGCTATAATATTTATTTATTGATATTATTTCATCAAATAAATTATCCATGGCTTGAACTCACCATGGACAGTGATGTTGAATGCTTTGGTCATGGCTCATGAATGTTGTAGGGTTGAAATATTTTTCATTTTCCCATATAGGAACCATTTAGTGATGACTGGCCCATGAATAGGATTATCATCACTAAATAATTTAACTTCACTAAAAGGATGAGTGAAGGTTAAATTTGGTTTCTTCTTTCCAAGTGGGACCAATGCTAACTCAACCTTCCTCTTTTGTAGGGGTGCAACTAAAACTAGGTCCAAAGCAATTTGCTTCTACTTTTCATTTTTGCTTCTTTATCTTAGTCTTGAGGTTCCTCTACTTATTCCTCTTCTTCATCTGATCCATAGGCATAAACATGTACTTTGAGTGTATCCTCCACTATCTCATCAGGATCAAGTGTAATCATGTTAATATAATCAATTAGGGAATCTAGTCTACTAGGTTGAGATGAGTATGATGTCCCCTTAGCAAGTATTTATTCCAATCATTCCTTCTCGAGCCTTTGGGAAATTGGAACTTGAGTTTTTTTTACTTTTACTTATGGTTATTATAGAGAGGGCCTAGAAGAGGGTCCAAGTAACAAGTGGTACTTTAGGTGTCCCATATACCATATCTCACTAGGTGATTTCTCATTCGTAACCAACTTAGCCTCAAACCTGATATTATACTTTCTTAACCTAGACAATACTTCTATGAAATTGGAGTCCCTAATATACATTGTGTCATGAATACCAAGTTGGTGTTCACTAGAGTAGTTTATTTTTTATTATTTCAAATGCTTGATAACCATATTATGAGGGTCACATTTCCTTAATTCATCAAATTATAAGTTGAAGGAGTCTCTATGTCTAGAGATGGTGTCTACTTGATCCCAATTTTTCAATAAAATCCTACTGATGGCCAAAGGAAAAGGGTGGAGGAATCCCTTCCTTTTGCTCTTACATATCCCATCTATACCATGGAATTATTTATATTCTATTTCTTGCTCTACCAATTTAGTAGGCACATGGACTGGTAATTTGAGAGGTTGAGTCAGGGTCCCTTCTATTCTAATTATAGTGTAGTCTAGGTATAAATTGATATCCCCAATTAGTTCCACATACTTCTTGATTAGAGGGCTGAACCTACCCATAGAGATCCTTGTGATGGATTATACTAAAGATAGATATACATAATCACAAATGAATTCTATGTTGTGTATATATTGGAATATGTGAAATTTTGAATAGTGATGGGAAATAGTTGGTCTACCCTCTAATGACCAATTCTTCATGCCAAGGAATGTGGTGGTGGCTATAAAATCATCTAAAAGATAGGACATCATAAAGAAGTGATTTTTAGTTTTCTTATTTATGATAGAAAATTGATGTTACAAGTAAATGTTGATCATCTCTCCTATTGGGGGAGTGAGTCCATTTTCTACCATGAAATATACATAAGACACCTAGGATTTATTGACATAGGTGATGAAGGAGGCCATAGATAATCTATTTAGTAGTTTCATGATCACTCTAATACCTTCCCTAAACTAAGTAATTGGGATCTTACTAGTGGGGTCTATGAGGATATGGGTTTTTTAGTATAGCCATGGGGTAAGGATGGATTTCATGTAATTTTTGTTTGGCCATTATCTAATTGTGGGTAAATATACATGAGGATTACATAACATGTAATAATTTTCAAATAAAAGAGGGGAGATATATGCTACCTTTTTAAAATAACATTCATGCACTATCATGTCCTGATCAATATTAAAATCTTTGAAAATAGGAGTAATGACATTGATATTTTGTAATACCTCAAGTTTTACCACTATAAAGTGGAGGTGAGTAATTTGAATGGAAACTAGGTCATTTTAGCTCTTGTTTATTATGGTAATATTTTACTCTTCCTTTATGGTGGCCTACATCTCTTTGATAGTCTAAAAAAGCTTAGACTAGTTGTTATCCTCAGTGTTTAATGATGAAGCATCAAATTATATATCCTTAAATACCCTTCATTAAATTTTTAAGGTCAAGTACAATTTTGTGTCCTCCCTTTGCTATTTTCTTTGAGCTACCATGATTGTGAGTTCTAAATTTTTTTAACTAGTGGCTTTCAAACTATCTTTGGATTAGTTCTTACTCAACGAAATGGAAATAAAGCTCTTTCTAGCTCAATTATGGTCAATTTGGGATTTAATTAGTGTTTTTTATAAAGGCTATGGATTTTATTTGTATATTTAATGGTGATAGTCACTCAATCTTAGGTAAATTCAAGCCTTGGATTTGATTTATACCCCTTCCTTTATACCTTTGCCTTTTTGTGCCCATAAAATCTTTGACTTTTTAATTTTATGCTTGTATGATTCCTATGTGGTAGTTTTCATGGCATTTTCATTAATATTTTCAAAAAACTACACATTATATTTTAAAATTTTCTTTATCTCACACCATCATATCTCCATGCATGAATCAATATAGGTCATTGATCATGATGTTGGGACTTGCATGATATTGGTCCTTGTCTAGCTTGAGCTCTGTGGTGATGCTACTTGGCATCCTTACAGGCCTTTGGTCTTTGTACCTTATTAGTCACACAAATAATATGGATTCACCATGCATCAAACCCATGGGATTTTGAAGGTTATATTTAATAGGTCATGTTGATTACACTCCATTTGATCAACTTACTATGATTAACCATGAGCCATTAATCTTATAAAGTTGTATGAGATTTAATTAGCATTGGGATATAAAAGGGAACATAGGCCAAAGAATTTAGGTTAAATTTAATTTGGTGTTAATAAACATGATATGAACTTTATCATAAAGTATGTAAGCTAAATACCATAACATAATATAAAGGGATCAATGCAAGGTTTTACCCTAAGCTCCATTATGTTAATAAACATGATAAAACTTTAGATCAAAATTCCTAAGCTAAGTCTTATTGTGATATGTCCCATTTTTAAAACATGATACTTAAACTTAGTCTTATATGAATCCAAACTTAGTTACAAGGATCTTAAGTTTAAATATGTCTTTGAATAAGTTATATTAGTCTATGGGAGATCAATTTTATCATTTATAAATAATATTTAAGAATGTTATTATCTTAGGTGAAATTGGCTACTGGGTTCAATTTTGATAGTCTCATGGACATCAAATGATGTTTGTGAGAACATCAAAATTAAGCTCTATTATATTTTTGTATAGGACTAAAATTTTATGACTTTATAGATGTCAATGATGACCTCACATATGTCAAATCATGGGTATGAGGGCATCCAATTTAGGATCAATCATATTTGATCCCATCAAAGCCTAGGTATATTTTACTCCACTAGATCATCCCTTATGAGTAAGTGTCAACTGTAGATAATGATCTGGGTACTTGCATATGATTGGTTCTTATGATAAAAATAGATTAAGTGAGGTCAAGACTATATAAAAATGGAATAAAATTACCATATGAGTCCTAAGCCTTCAAATAAAGGGGCCTTTTAAATGATTGAATTCCTAACATAAGTCTTATCCTAAGGTTTCATTGTATTAATAAATGTAACTGAGACCTTAAGGTAAAACTTAGGCTAAGTTTGTGTTTAATAAATGGGATCCCTTTTAATCTTTGTTCTTGGTATCACACCATAAAATCTTTGATCTCTAATTTAAGTGTGGACCATTGATATTTATCCAAGTAGATGCATGCCATTGGTCTAGTGGAACAATGTTTTAGATTCATTGGGCCTCCTTTGCTTCACCTAATCATCTGATCTTGATGAAGCAAAAGTTGTCAATTCTAAAAAGAGGCAAGATACTTAAGTCAAGGTTAGTTAATATGGGGATTTAGGATAAGTTCTTAGTACCAAGGTCTAGTTCATGTTAATAAACATAAATGGGGCCTTAATACTAAGACTTCATTCCAAGTCATAACAAAGAGGACTACTGACATAAAGGGAGACCAAGATAATAAAAAAAGGTCCATAAAAACATAAAATTTAGACCTTATTTACAATAAAAGGGGGGCCAAAGGGGATAAAAATATAAAATTTACCAAACTTATAGTTTTAGACTAAGGTTTGGTCATGTTTAAAAACATAACCAAGAATTAGCATAAAATTTAGGTTTAAGTCCAAAGTGTGTTTAAAACAATCCCACCAAATTTGATCCCACCTAATTAGATTTGAACCAAGGGTCTAAGTTGGGGTTTTCTGAAGGAAGGTTTCAGAACATGAATTCAACTTTGAGTTCTCATATACCAAAGGCTAGTAAAACCTTGAACATGATTAATTTGTAAACTCTAGGTGTAATACATTACATGAGGGTCCCATGAAACCTATAAATGAACATGAAGATCCATTTTAAACAACATTAGGCATGGTTAAAGTAGAACCATGAACAAATAGGCCAACCTTATCAGGTTTGAATGATATTCAAATTCAAATAATGTGTAAAACATCTTATGTTTTTTTAGTGTTAAGGTTCAAAGTATGCACAAGGGTCCTTATTTTTTAGAAATGGGGTATGTTGATGTTAATAAATGGAAAATTATAGGGGAACATAATAATATGTTAGAACTTAGGGACTCTAATTTAGATAAATAACTAAGTCACTTATTCTACTTGATCAATGACACTATCAAGATCACTTCATGGTTGAAACAAACATTACATGTAAATAATTAAGATTAAACATAAAAACATAGCCATGTTATGTGTGTGCTTTGATTGCACTTACTATTTTCCATGGGATTTAGGGGAGAAATTCTAGATTTCATGCCTTTAATCATTAACACTAACTTGGATCATGTTTAGATATTAATTAAGAACCATGCTTCTAGTTTAGGGAAGGCTTGGGCATTGCTCTACTACTAGCCAGGCATCCATAGCCTTGATAGAGATGCCTTTAGTTCCACTTGTGACCTTGCTCTATTGCTATCTAGGCATTTATAGCCCTACTAGAAATTACCAGAATCACCTTTGCCTGAAAAGCTTTTGATTTTGTAATAAGTTACTAGTTTTTTGTATTTTTAGGACTTTGAAGCTTTCCAATAAAGGTTAAGAACTAGGGTAGCCAAGTTTAAGGATTTAGTCAAGTTTCTGATCTTCTAATAATCACCTATGGTTGTACCCTTTATCTTAGGCAAGGATATTTATTAAGTGTAAACATGATTGTGCCTTAACAAGTTTTTAAGTTTCATTTTTCATGTATAATTCTTATTAAAACCAATTTTAGATCAAAATCATGCTTAATTCCATATGGGATAGTTAACCTATTCATAAATCCATACTATTTTATTTAAATTATAACATAAATCTTATGTCTTAGATCCATGGTCAACATATTCGTAAGTTTCATACCCACATTTTAAAATTCTAGAGTATTTAAGCAAACTATATGAACTTTGAGTTGAGGGATGTCCCAAAAAGGCTTATTAGGAATAAGAAACACAAAAATAGAAAGGAAACACATAATAAAAAGCAAAAGAAAAATAAATTAAATATCTACAAACTTATTTTCAATCATAGGACCATAAGGAAATAACAAGAAGGAAACTAACTATCCTACCTACACTAATTCTAACCACTCTTACATATTTACTCCATGAAGATCCTAGGGGGAGTAGTAGAGAAATAATGCTCAAGATACTACCCATTGGTGGGCAATGTGAATTATACTCATTGTAGGTCTTTTAGTTTGAAGGTGTTATCTCCAAGTGTATCTACAATTTGATAAGGGCCAATCCATAGAGGTGTGAACTTGCCATGTTTACTCTTGGGTTCAAATGCTTTGTCTTAAAGGAGAACTAAATCTCCTTGTCTGAACACCTTTATCTTTGATCACTTGTAAAACCACCTATTTATTATATTTGGGTGCCTACTAAAGTTATAAAAACCTTTTTCTCATGCATCTTACATCTGAATAATGTTTAACATCCTTGAATTTGCAAATTATTGGTCTTCTTACATATACTCTTGCATAAACTTGTACGTTGGTAGTTTGAGTGTGATGGGGAATATGGGTTCTTGGGCATATATCAACAAGAAGGGAGATTATTTAAGGGTCTACTTGACTCTTGTTATTTCTTCCTAAAGGGAATATTTGAGGAGCTTATTCCATGTTATAGGTTTTTCTATAATAGACTTTTTAATTGCCTTCATCAAGTTCTTATTTATTGATTTAGACACCCAATTACCTTGAGGGTAATGGTTATATGAAAACTTGAGGATAACACCATTATCATATGCACATAATATCATCTCTATGTATATGAATGCAGACCCATTATCACATACCAATGAGAGTGCAGTCCCAAATCTGGTGCATATGTTTTCTTCTGAAAACTTGATCACTTATTTAGTTCTACACTATTTGGTAGCTATTACCTCAGTCCATCTAGTGTAATAGTCAGTTACTATCATAACATATTTGTGAGCTTTCAATGAGTTAGGATTGATGACCCCAATGAAATTTATCCCCCACTATGTAAAGGGTTTATCAACCATTACTAGTTGTAATGGCATTACTACTTATGGTTTTGTGTGCTAAAGATCTAGTATGCATGGGATTCTCTTACATACTTATGAGCATATTTGAAGATGGTGGGAAAGTAATAGCCACCCCTAAGGATATTGTGAGCTATGGTTCTCCCAAAATAGTGTCCACTTCCTAATTTCTCATGAAAAGTGCTCGTTATTTTATTAGTATCTTCCCTATAAATACTATAATTGAGTCAATGGTTATGGGTTACCCCAGTGCCCTAAAAATTCTTTTAATAACTTTTGGGTGCTAATATTCCATAAGAATCTCTAGGAGAAGGACCCACATTAGAATGTCATCCATGGTAATGTTATAAAGATGTGAACCTTCCTTCCACCTCCTAATATCCATGTTATCTTTTCCCATGAGCTAAAGCACTTTGGAAAGAACCTTTATATAGTATTTTCGCAATGAGAAGTTGACCAAGAAAAACCCCATTACCAAGGAAACAAACTCTAGGTGTCTTTTGGGTTTCCACTTGGAGTTAGTCCAACTATGATAATAATCTATGTATGGATAAAATCCATTCACCATAGCCAATATGGATTTTGATAGTGCCATGTCAACTTGATCCACTATGGGGTTGTGAAATAGAAAAAAGACCTCATCATTCTCCACCACCAAAAAAATTGGATATTCTAAAGTTCATGGCCCACCAGGCTTTTGCCTTTTACTCTATTTACCCAAGATAGTATGGGGGAACGTGAGTCATTTTGTTCCTAAAATTTGTCAAACTTATTTATCTACTATTGAGTGGAATCCACCTCTTTAATTTATTTATTTACCATTATATTCCTATGATGGGTATCATGTGGGGCTGCATTGACTTCAAAGGATTCAATGTTGCTCAGAATATCATATTGTTGCTCCTAAAAATGTCCACATAGATTTTCTAGTTTTCCTACCCAATCAAAAATTCAAATTACTAAAGGTCCTCTATTACATTTACATTCTCACTTTCCATAATGATCTAATACTAGGCTTATTAAAAACACAAAAAATTTACATTAAATCTTTATGTGTATATGGAGACTCATAACTTATAATAAATCAAGCTATAAATGTTTATAAAAGTAAGGAATATAAGATAATCCCCTATAAATACATGGTCTAATGTCTCATAATACACTTCTCTTATTTATCCATTGAGAGGATTCTTTGAAAAGATAAACAACATGTTGATGTTATGGATAGTGTTACATCCCTATTCCTAGTTGATATTAATGATGATCATGTAATATTTTCTATCCACTAATTATGCAATATTTAAGTTGATACTTATTTTATCAATTCATTAGAAGATATGGGAGTCGTGCAAAGTGTAAACAATGCTAAGTGGTACACCAATATATATAAATATCTCTACAAATATAATTTTCCACAAAATTCCTTGAAAGAAGATATAAAGTGGTTACAATGACAATTTATGCATTATGCACTCATTAGTGGATCCATTTTTAAATGTTATTTTTATCAAAAATTATCAATATATCTAAATTAAGTTGAATCTCAAATTTTTATTCTCGAAGTTCAGAATAGATAACATGGAGGAAACATTAGTGGTAAGACATGTATTACAATCCCTTACATCAATGATATTATTGGCCAACAATGAAATAAGAATTTCATGAATATGCTGAATTCTCAATTTTAAATGCATAACAATCTCTATTATGCTACATCATATTCACTAAAACCTATTATCTCTCCATAGCCTTTCTCTTTGGGTATTTGATTTAATTGTCAAAATAAATCTATAGTACTCATATGGACACAAGTTTATCAAAAATATATTGCATATTTTTAAAAATGGGTAGAATTTATACCCATAAAATTTACAATGGGTAAATATATTTTCAATTTTTTCCTAACATATATTAATGTACGATTCAACCTACTTGATGAAACTGTAACATATAATGGTTCATATTTTAAAAATAAAATAGTCAAAATATTTTGTGCTATGTTTAAAATCCTTCAAACTTTATCCACTTCTTATTACCCAAAATTAAATAGTCAAGTATAAGTGACTAATAAAATAATGAATAAAATATTAATCAATATTATTGTAAATATAGAACTGATTGGAATAATCAAAATTTTTATGGACTTTGGGAATATCAAAAAAGTTTATGCACACAAACAAAGGCTACACATTACTCTCTTTTTATGGAGTATAATTTTCAATCTATTTATGGGTCTCATTAAAGGACATTATAAAATATAATTTATATTGGGAAAAATTCTTACATGAATTGGAAATGTTCGATAATAAATGCATATAGGCTCATGTAAATTTAAAATTTTATCAAGCACATATCAAATGAACATACAATAATAAAATTTATGATCATGAGTTCCAAATTGGTGACCTTGTACTTAAATAAAATTAAAATAATACCAATGATAATAAAAAACAAAGCAAAATTTAAACCTAATTAGTTAGACCCATTTTTAATCACCGATAATATTGGTATAGGGGTGTAGCGATTGGCCACAATATAAGGCAAAAATATTAAAAATAACATGAATATCATGAATTTTATTCACTATTATGCTTAGATACTTTTATTGTAAAAAATTCAAACCATATATATATATATATATATATATATATATATATATATATATTCAAAATCCAGACTTAAAAGAATTTTCAAATATTGATAGATTACTTATTTACATGTTATTTACTTCATGATAAGTAGATAGAAGATTTAAATTTCAATAAACATTTTTCATGAGGTATGTGAGTGTGATAGACATGTTTTGCTAAATACTCATACTTTGACAGAGTATTATATGCACTCATATAGTTGTTGGATCACTCTTGCATACCGTTACCGTAGACAAGTAAAACATTATGCACATAATAATTAGACAAATATTATGCATAAAAGAGTCTTCATATTATTTTTTCTAAATTATATATATATATATGTGTGTGTGTGTGTGTGTGTGTGTGTGTGTGTGTGTGTGTGTGTGTGTGTGTGTGTGTGTGTGTGTGTGTGTGTATGTATGTATGTATGTATGTATCTATATATGTATGTATATATATATATATATATATATATATATATATATAGATACATACATACATACATACATACATACATACATACATACATACATATATATATATATATATATATATATATATATATATGTATACACACACACACACATATATATGTGTGTATACATATATATATATATATATATATATACACATACATACATACATACATACATATTTATATATATATATATATATATATGTTGTGTTCACTCTAGACAATGGTTTTATTTATTTATAAACCATTTTTTGTTATCCATGTTTACATCCACCCAAAAAGCAAAGCTTGATTTGGAGTTTTGTTATATTTGTTGGATTGTTCTGTTTGTGTGCACAAATAATACTTTTGTTGTGCACTTATTTAATACAATCCATTTATATTGCGAAACCAACTCCTTTTCCTATTTATTAAGCACCCTTTGTAATTTTCTTGAGTGCTCAAGATATATATATATATATATAAATACATATATATATATATATATTATACATACATACATATATATATATATAATATATATATATATACATATATATATACATACATATATATACATATATATATATATATAATATACACACACACACACACACACACACATATATATATATATATAATATGTATATATATATATATATATACATACATACATACATACATATATATATATATATCTTGAGCACTCAAGAAAAGTACAAAGGGAGCTTAATAAATAGGAAAAGGAGTTGGTTTCACAATTACCACTTGGTTGTTATGATCAACCCAAATATAAATGGATTGTATTAAATAAGTGCACAACAAAAGTATTATTTGTGCCCACAAACAAAAAAATCCAACAAATATAACAAAACTCCAAATCAATCTTTGATTTTTGGGTGGATGTAAACATGGATAACAAAAAATGGTTTATAAATAAATAAAACCATTATCTAGAGTGAACACAACCACTCCAACACCCTCCCTTAAGCATATAATTAGGAGTGATAAAAGAGAAATAAAAGAGACTAAATGGGTCCCAAAATCTAGGCCTGATTAGGTACCCATGTATAAATCATAGTGAAATATAAAGTGTACCTATAATAACCAATCCATATTACTAGAGTACATGGATGTTAAATATCTATAACTACCAAGTCGAATAGGAACTGATAATCTGTACAAATCTCACTCTATAAAAAACACTGATAAAAAACATGGGAAAATATTTACCATAAATGAAATGTATCACCAAAAGGTACATAAAATATATCAAAACCACAATGGAACCAAAACCATAAAATATATCAAATTTATCATATGTTATCATAAGATAACATATGATAAAAGGCATCCCAATAAGCACAACTAAAAAACTCACATAATGTTATAGTATGTTTAGACACCTAAAACTAGCCACAACTAGCTTCTAGCCAGACTTTAGACCAATTCCTACCAACCATTACAAATTAATCCTAAGAATAATTGAACATCCCAAATTTTATTTTGCATCATTCATCAAAACTTATAATCATTTTGAGACCTCCCTAATTGGGGTATCCTATAGTATGTATAATTAGCCTCTTAAACATTCATCTCTAATCATCTTGTGGCATCACAACAGTCAATTTAGCCTATGGACTTATTAAGTGGGGTACATGTACACTTAAATCAAATCTTGTAAATGCTCAAAGGATAATCAGAATCAATTAAAAGTTGAACTAGATTAAATGCCTAGTTGAATTATCCATTTGCAATTAATAAATATCTAAAAAATGAAATTCAAAAATCAAAATATCCTAGCCTTTCATCATTGCCTTTATGAGTTGTCAAGATCTTTGAAAATATCCTAAAGTATCTAATTTTAAGAGTCATGCCTAGTAATTGAAAATCATAATTACTTGACAACTATTAACTCTACTGGCATTATATTTGAATCACTTAGACTAGGTTTCAATGCATTCAAAGTTTTAACTCAACCCTAACTCACCTTGGGTGAGAGTTAAATATAAAGGCTATAAATATAAGCCCTTAGCTATTGAATTATAAGAACTATTATTGTAAAATTATTATTCCTAAATGTCTTCAAAGCACTCATAAGCCAAAGTTATAATGCAAATTTGGAGAGAGACAAGCCATTTGATATATTTTTATAATGCCAAAATCTTAAATCCAAACCACATCAAAGCTAATAGTGCCAAGGAGAGAAGGAGACAACAAGCTTCATTTGCCAAAAACTTCTTGATACACAAGTTGAAAAAACCACTCAACAATGCATTTAGAGCTCCAAAGGAAAGTAAGGGATTCATATTTTTTATGTTTTAGTTTTGATTTCACTTATCTTTATTACTATGCTCTCCTCAAGATCTAGGCTATGAGTATAAGTGTTAGTGTGTTTTATTTAAGTTTTTCTTACTTGAATTAATAGTATACTAACCTCTCTTATTGGATCCTTATGGTTAAAAATGGAATTCTCAGTGAAAACATTAAGAATCCAATGAAATACATGGGATTAATATGTAACTCTTAGTTTTTCTAATTAATGCTTGAAAATATTCAAAATTCAATTTTTACCTTTGTTTTTCATGTATTCTATTTTTTTAGTGACACACAGTTTAAATATAGATTGACATTGATCCTAATAGAACTGACATCGATCCTAAAAAAACTAACATTAGTCCACTTAGGATCAATATCTACCCTTGTGTGTAGAATAGATCATGGTGAAAATGTGATTCATGGAGTTTTTCTTGAGTTTTATAGTTTTTCTTTTATTTCTAAGAGCATTAATATGATTTAGCTGACCATTTGCCTATAGGATCTAATGTTTTAAAGTTCATTTGGCTAACCATATTTTTATAGATCATACTGCTATTTTTCTATGTTTTGTAGTCAAGCAATGTTGATCTATGTCAAACTAAATTGATGATTCTATAACTAGTTGACATCAATTTCTATAGACCGACATAGATCCCTACATGGATTGATATCAATCTCTAAGATAGAAAAATAGAGAAACTCGATGACAAATTTTGAAATATTTTTTCTCATTCACATTTAGGCTTCTAAGTAGGAAAAAATCATCTAATAATTATAGGTCTAAGGTGATACAGATCAAATTCAAATGTGGTTAAATCTTACACACTTTGTCTTTGGTGTTTAAAATGAACCTAATTCATTTTCATGCCTTAGATGTTTTCAATGTTTTGTATGTTTTTCAACTAATGCCAAGGGTCCAAATTTCATAAACATCTCACTTTGGTGCAATAAAATAAACTCTCACACTTAGATACATACTCTTAAGAGTGTTTTTTATGTTTACTTATTGAAGGTTGTTTATTTTCATAAAATGATTGATTCGTGTATGCTCTACCCCCATCCCCTTTAGGGAACTCAGGTGACTAAAAGTGTTCTATATTTTATTTAGTTTATTTTAGTCCAAAAAGCATGAAAATAACATTATTAAGGCCCTCTCCAAATACATATGAATTGGGTGACCCAAATACGACCCTAAAATATTTTCACTTATAATTTATTTTCATGTATTTTGGCTTGTGAGTGGGATTTCATCACCTTCTCATAGGTTCTCTAGGGAAGTGTTGACTTGAGAATTCATATTCCAAAATTATTTTAACCCAAATACATAGTGGGGTATAAACACTAAGGTTGACTTACTGGGATGCTTTTTTGAGTGGTTAAACAAACTCCATTAGTAAGATATTACCTCAAATCATAAGGACAACTCAAACATTGCACTACAATGAGAAAGTGATGAATGTAGTGGTTGTGAAAAGGATAAAACCTTTTCATAAAAATTCAATTGATTTGGATCTAAATGACATGATCATCTCTTGTATTATCCACACTTGGGACCATCTAGAAAGGTGAAAAAATTGATAGATTAGAATAACCCCACTTTCCATGGATATATTGTTGATGTAGGGTGAGTGGCTCAAAGTTACATGTCATAGTACAAACTCTTAAGAGAAGAGGGGACCTAAAACCCCTACTTTTCATGTGATTTTATTTTTGGATTAACACTTAAAATCCTCCTAAAAGATATTATATTGATAGAATTCAATAGTATTATGCAACCTTGTCAATTTTACAATCTAAGATGTTACACTTAGGTGTTTGTGTCATTTTATCCTTTTATTGCATGGTTTTGTAGTCTAAATTATCCATCTTTTTTGTTATTCCATGTCACAATAGGTTTTGTTTATAAATCACTCCTTTTTTGAGGAGGTGTTATGTCATTCATTTAACACCATGCCTTAGCATTTTGACAAATCTTTATGTGTGTGTCACTTGATTGAAAAGGGTAATGTTATGCTGCCAAATTCGTTTTGAGTTTTATGACTTTGAGTCTTAAAAAAACCATTTTTACATATTTAGAGAATAATAACATCATTACATTGCTTGAATCATTTCAAATACTTGTTTGCCTTGTGTCAAATGCCATTTTTTGAAACCAAAGCCATGTATGCCATTTAGATTTATGCCTAGTGCCTTTATGTAATTAAATTTTGTTTAGCTTGTATATTTTTTAAAAACCTAGTTTTCATTATTGTTTGTGCCTTTATTTAGGATAAATAGCCTAATCTTCCATATGCCTATTATTTCATGTCTTATGATAATTGACCAAGTTCATGTTTGATTTTAAGTGTGTAGTCTATGCCAAAGTGTTTTATATTTGTTAGATTAAATCTCTCACCATATTTTAAAAGTCTATCTTTTGTGCCTTATTTTGCCAAAAGACCTATCATATGTGTGTTTTGAGTCTAAATTTTGTGTCGTATTTGGCCAAAATACCTAGCAACTTTTGTTTTATTCGATTAGACTTGTTTGGAACACTTTATACTTATATTTTGGAATTTTAATTTTATTACAACCACTTAATTTGTTGTTTAAGATATTTAACATTAGACATTTATCATGAGGGTGTTTTATACCAAGTTTTAGCTTAGACCATTTTGGAGATACATATCAAATTTTAGACCAAGTTAGACTAGGTTTGGACCATTTATCCTTTAGAATTTATTTTTCAAAGTTTATATAACTCTAGGAATTTTGAAAAATGTTCATCATTTATGAGGATGTGTCTTGTTACACTTATAATGGTGATATGTACAATCCAAGATATGATATAATGGCCACACAAATTGACTTTTTTTTAGAACCCTATCATGAAGTAGTGGTTTGTGAGATGGATCCTTATCCTCCTCATAATCCTCAATTTTGGAAAAAAATCCAAGATCTTCAAGGGTAATATTTGGTGACACATTCTTTAGGTTGGTTGACATATTATAGTTTCCCTCTCACTACTCATGGCATCCAATCCCCCACCTATAACATTAAATCTCCTTCAGATTGTGTGAACCACCAAGCTTCACAATGCACTACCATTTATATATTACACCCTCATCCTTTGGCTCATGATGGAAACTAAGATTTTAAATTCCCTACTATTACCATTCCAGGACCTATTCCTTTGGCTCATGATAGCAACCAAATTCCACAATGCCCTACCATTACCATTCCAGGACCTTGTCCTTTAACTCATGATAGTAGCCAATCTACAAAATGCCCTACCATTTATATACCACGACCTCATATTTTGGCTCATGATATCAACTAAGCTTCATGATTCCCTACCATTACAATCTCAAGCCTTTCCAAGTAAGTTATCTCATTATCCCAATAAATTTTTGTAATCAAAACTCAACAAGTCATAGTTACTATCCTAAGCCATAAACCAACCATTCATAAGCTTATCATTATCCAACCATAAACCATTCTTCATCCATTTCCAACCATTACCCATTTTAAAAAACCCATATCAATCATCAAGATAAAATGAATATAATCATTACCTCTCTAATTAACAAAATCATTTGAAGACCAGGATATATTCAAAACTAGTATTTTATAAATACTTGTAAACTAAGGCCAAGATAACCAACCAATCCATGATGTTTTAATTGAAAAACTCATTTGTGATGAGTTATCCTATGATGAATTACATTTTGATCCTATGCCTATTATTGAGGAGTCTCATTTTAATAAGCCAATCTTTATTGAGTCACTTTCTAATTATTATAAATACCTTTGCTCAAATCATTACCTTGAGCATTATCTTATGTTTAAAGAGGCTCCCTTTGACAAGCTAGTCTCTTTGGAATTGTCTCTTGACCTTTTCCCCCTTTTGAAGTAATCTTACTTTGACAAACTAGTCTTTGGAGAGCCCATTATGCCATCATATGTCATTTATTATCCCATACCAAATATTCAACAAGACATTATTATAGTAGCATGCACACTAGAGGAATAATCAACATTGAAGTTAGGTTATTTTTTTGAGTTGACATAAAATTTAGCATCTGAAGAATAATGAATGCTAGAATCAACATCAGATTTAAAGTCCCTTGAGTTAGAATCAGCTTTAGAATTAGAATACATTCATGACTATTATAACATTGGTTACACATGCCTTTGTTAGTTTAAATATATTTGTGATCCTTTTACATTTTTGAGGATTATTACTAAAATTTTGACACAAGTTTTCCTAGTATCTTCTATGAAGATTGTGTTACTTCTTCCCATTCTATTACTATTCCACAAGTCATTAATACCAACCAATGTAGCCATTATATTGACCATACACCTCCCACAAGTGTTGATTGATACTGAAAGAAACACACCTTATTTAACTATAGCCATGGTGACATAGTAGTTGAATAAAATTAGGGTGGCAAGACCATAGTAATTTAGAAGAAGAACAATCCCCTAGTGAAACCTTTTTGGAGGCACTAGGGGACAATCAAAGTTCAAACTTAGCATCTTCTAGTGAAACCTTATTTGAGGTGCTAGAAGACAATCAAAGTCAAAAGTCAATGTTCTTTAGTGAAACATTCTTGGGGGTGCTATGGGAAAATAAAGACAACTTTATTAGTGAAAACCTCATTAAGGTACCAATAGATAAGCACAATATTTATTCATTTCTCTCAGGCCCAAACAACAAAAAAATTAGTGGTCCTATTGAGATCATGTTAATAAGTAGTCATCCCTACCATAACCAAAGCTGTGTCAAATCAAAAATTAATAACATTATGTACTTAAAACCACAATCTTAATCTATTTCCTATCTATTACACACTCCATTATCATCCATATTTACATGACCAAATCAATCCTATCATCCATTATTTATCCTTATTTACCATCCCTAGCTATACTTTCC
This sequence comes from Torreya grandis, assembly GCA_037957365.1. Classification (NCBI taxonomy): domain Eukaryota; kingdom Viridiplantae; phylum Streptophyta; class Pinopsida; order Cupressales; family Taxaceae; genus Torreya; species Torreya grandis. The sequence goes on along the minus strand of JARHVA010006512.1, from coordinate 769,313 downwards.
TTTATAGAAGCTATAAAGACACCTTATATTAAAGTTTGAAGGTAAGATAATCAATTAAAAATGAGGATCACAAAAATATTATTTAAATCCAAACCTATAGTAGGTTCTAGACAAAATAACTATTAAGAAGAGGTGTGTGATAGTAATTTACATGATTGATTTTTTTAGTTGTTACATATGTTGATTAAGACATGAATCTCCACATAATTAAGAATAAAATAAAACATTTACTTGGCCAAAAATATTTACCTTGTCCAATCCTCCACCTATACCTTCCATTGGCTAGCCAAAAACCATACCTTTCCATTTGCCATTTACTTTGCCATTTTAAATTTCCATTCCTCTTACCTCTGTTTCATACCTTTCCATTTTCCATTTACCTTACCACTTGGGGGTAACCTTATTATCATTATATCCATTTCTCATAGCATCATCATTCTAAAAACTACCATACCGTAAACTGTTCTACTATGTTTTCTCTATTAGACCAAATCCTATTTTTAGCTACCCTACCCAAACCCCTTTTGATCTTGTTTCCTTTGGTTCTTCCCACACATTATTCAAAGGGATTCCAATCTAGTTTTAGAATTTTTAGAATTTTGTGTTTAAATGATAGTCTATGAAAGTAGTGTGATAGTGAATCTATCAAGTTATCTTTCATTTATCTTTGATTGGTACTATTGATTATAACCACCAATGGGAAAATTAGTATCCCACATTGTGTTACTAATTATAACTACCTATGATAAAATTAGTAGCACTGACATATTTTGTTGTTTCCTAATTATAACTACTTAAAGGAAAAATATGAATAACACCTTTTTACCATACATTAAAACATCACCTTTCCATTTTTATGATCATTTGCCTTAATTTTAGAACTTATTATGACATATTTAGTTTTCACTACCTTTTTTGTGGGTAGAAATATTATGAATTGAGGTCCTAATGGTATTATGTAGGCCATTTTTGATTCACATTCACTTTGAGGTCAGCTCCCTTTGCCATATGCTCTTATCATTTTGTGAGCAACCTAAGCCAATGTTCTTACCATTTTACAAGTGGTATCTTCTTAATCTCTGATGAGCTTAGATACCTCAAAATTACAAAAACATTCAAAATTTTAAAAATATAAAAGCATTTGTCCTATATAATCCTTATTAGTTATCCTTGATCTACCCTACTAGGGAAAATCCATTGTTAGGATGTTTTTTTATTGCTTTTACTTTCATTTTTTTTATGTTTGTGGTTGTTTGTTTTATTGATTGTTTGTTTGATTTCACTATTGTACCTTGACTTAATCTATATTTGTTCATTGGTTTATTCCTTGTGAATTATTATTGAGTCCATTCATATTTATATGTCAACATTGTCATCATGGTTTTTATCATTAGTGCATGATTTTCAATTTTTTATTGGGTTGAGAGCCAATTTTGATGAACATTTTGGCTTCATCATCATGGTGTTTTATATCATGATTCATAATATCACATGCTATAGTAAAAATTAGATTGAGAAGTCTTACAAGCAATAGAGATGTATAAAATTCTCCTTTGTAACCTTGGCAAATTATCCCACCCTCTTTGATCAAATCAAACCCTTAACCATTTTATTTGTATCAATGTTAGTAATGATGAGAATCTCAAAATTGGTAGGTAAAAATAAATCATCCACATTGATCAATTATTATTCTTCTATTCATCTCTTTCATCATCAATTTTTTGCATCCTCATGTGCCTAGTTATTTGTAGCTTCTTCAGTCATTAGACAATTGCATCTATGTTTGCTCTTGCTCATCTTTAATCTATATAAAAGGTTATATTCTTGATTTATTCTTACCAATATTACCTATTCAGGCATAATCAAACATCTTTATTTAATTTAGGTCATCTTAATGATTATAACCACCTATGGTCAAATAATTATTTTCATTCATCTACAATAATTAGGGCATATGCATATGCCAATGATTATAACCACCTATGGGAAAATTAATGTCTCAACCTTTGTTACTAACTATAACCAGGTTTGGGAAAATCAATACTTTTTTCAATGCATACAATTATTTTCTTTATTAGATTAATCTCACCCATGGGTTAATTTCATTTTTTTTTTTTTTTTTTGAGGGACTACCCATCAAACTTATGTCAGCCACTCCCTTAAGGGGCATCATTATAAGCTTCCCAAATATTGTTTGGAGCTTCTTATTCAATAATCATCTTCTTTTTGGCCTATTTAATTATTTGAGAAGACATTACATCTATATCTTGCAACTTCTTCCCAAATAGGGGCAAACTATAGACACCTAAAATTAGCCACAACTAGATTCTATCCAAACTTCAAATTGATTCCTACCAAACATTAAAAATTAAGCCTAGAAATAACTCAATGTCCCAATTTTGCTTGTGCATCATTCATCAAATCTCATACTTATGTTGAGACATCCCTAGTTGGTTTATAATATTATATGTAATAATAACCTCTCATAGATTCATCCCTAATCATATTACAGTATCACAATAGTCAATTTGGCCTCTATACCTATTAAGTGGGACAATTTCATATTTAAATAAAATCTTGTAAATGTTAAAAGGTCAATTAGAAAAAATTAAAAAGCTAAACCAAATTAAATTCCTATTCTCATTATCCATTTTTAATTAATGAATATCTAAAAAAGGAAATTCAAAAATCAAAATATCCTAGCCTTTCATCATTGCCTTATGAGTTGTCAAGCTCTTTAAAATATCTTAAGATATCTAATTTTGAGAGTCATCCCTAGTAATTGAAAATCATAATTACTTGATAACTATGAACACTACTAGGGTTTTATTTAATCACTTAGGTTAGATTTGAACCCATTCCAAGATTTAAATCAACCCTAACTCACCATAGGTGAGAGTTAAATATAAAGGCTATAAATACAAGTCCTTGCCAATTGAATTATAAGATATTTTGTTGTAAACTTATTATTCACAAATATCCTCAAAAAATCTCTCATAATCTAAATTTATAATACAAATTAGGAGAGAGACATAGGTTATTTTATTACAAGTAGCGTTATAATGCCAAAATCTTGAGCCAAATAATCAAAATCTACATCAAATACAATTGTGCCAAGGAGATAAGGAGCCAACAATCCTTTTTACCAAAGAATTCTTGATGCACAAGCTAAAAAATCCACTCAACAAAGCATTTGGAAATCCCAAAGAAGGTAAAGGATTTGTTTTTAATGTTTTAGTTATGCTTTCATTTGGTTTTTATTACTAATATTTCCCTAAGATCTAGGCTTGGAGTGTAAGTGTTAGTGTGTTTTTTATTACTTAAGCTAAATTTTTACCTACCTCCCTTCTTGGATTACTATGATCACAGTAGGTGCACTAGATGGAATGAAGCCCATTGAATAAAAGATGCACTCAATCAACTACCTGAAAAGGAAAAGTGGTAAACCAAGGGATATCAAGGAATTAAAAAATTGGATAAATATGTGCACACATACTACCCTAATGTTTACATGGGTATAGTGACTCAAAAAATGTATTTATATGAGTGGGCCAATCCCACTAAAAAATGAAAATTCTAACACTAGGATTCACCAAACTAGGAACTCTTTAGAAGGAGGATAAGATCCATAATAAATCTGAATGATACTATCAACATAAAAGATACAAATACAAATCTCTCAATAATATATCCTTGGTGATAATGGTATAGTAAACAAATTAAGAGTAAAGTGATCAATTATGGAGCATACAAACATGAAGAAAAAACTCCATGATTCTTAGTGTGACTACAAATAAGGGTCTCATACAACAATAATATCACCAAGTGATACAAGAAAATCTTTATTTTGGTCAATGTGTAGTAGACAAAATATATGAAATAGAGATGTAGGATTTAAAAAAATCATTGTAATGATATTACTTCACCAAATAAGTAGAATAGTAGAAATATATCATAATGATATGGAAATATAGCAAAAAATATGCATAATAGATAATCCACTTTGAGGGGTCAACCTCCCAAATGATTGAAATAATTAATTAATACTCAAATATGATGATAAACAACTATTCAACCTCCTATATATTCTACCTAGGACATGATTAATCCATAGGATGACGTACTAATCCAATTAAAGCATAGATAAATGTGATATAACATCACAGAGGGATAAGTAAACCATAAGTTGGATATTTATATCATAATAGGTTAGGGGTGTAGCATGACCTTCCCCTTGGAACAAATGTTGTCCTCAATGTTGAACAAGTTTGGATGCTGTTAAAAAAATTTGCACCCTCCCAAGTTGCATCCTCACAACTCATGTTCTTCTACTTGATCAGACATTCCTTCATCTCTCTGATTATCAACCTCTTAGTACATGTTTATAGGATCTCATATAGTTCCAAAATGACTCATCCTTCTTCATATAGTTTTGGTATCTCTGTCTGGGATTAAAAATAATTAAAATGACCTTCTTCAAGTAGGAAACATGAAATACTAGTTTTATGCAATATGAATGAAGCAACTCAAGCTTGTAAGCCACACTTAAATTTTTTGTAGAAGCTTGTAAAGGACATAATATGTAGGATCAATTTTTTTGTCTTTTTTGTTTCTTCAAGGACATATTCTTATAAGGTTGCAAATGTAAAACGACCTAGTCACCCACATTAAAATGTTGCTCACTATAGTGTTGATCTACTTTTTGCTTCATCTTATTTTGTATCAATTCTAAATTCTCTCTCAAAGCATCCAAAACCTCTTTTTGATGTTGAATGTGCTTTTCCACATTTCTAACCTTGGTTTTAACCCTTAAGGAAGAAGTGATGGAAGGTGGATAGTAAGCATATAGTTTTATAAATGGGGACATTTTAGAAGAGGTATGAAAATATGTGCTATACCACCATTCTAAAATTAGTATCCATTTAACTAAACATTATTGTTTATCTAATACAAAACAATGGAGATACCCCTCTAAACATTTGTTGACCATTTATGTTTGTCCATATAATTGTTTATATTAAGATGAACTATGAGCTAGCTCAGTACCTAAATAGGAAAATAGTTCAATCTAAAAATTACTAGTGAAAATATGATCACGATCACTTACAATTATTTTTGGGGTTCCATGTAATTTTAGAACTACCTCTATAAAAAATATATAATATGGTACTTATTTTAAATGGGTGTGAGAGGGAACACAAATGGGCATATTTTTTAAGTCTATCCAAAATTACCAAGATAATATTTTTACCTTCAGAACAAGGCAACCCTATCATGAAATCCATGGAAATGTCCTCCCACATTTGACTAGTAATTTCTAAAGGTTTTAACATACCTGGGGTCCTAGCTATCTAACTTTTATTTAGTTGGCATATCAAGCATTCTAACATAAAATTTTGTACATCTCCATTGAGTCCTTCCCAAAATACTTCTCATTTGATTCTATGATAAATTTTTAAGAACCCAGAGTATCTCCCAATTGGAGATTCATGCAACTCTAAAAAAAATCTTATGATTCAACTTTAATATTTACACAAGTATAACCTATACTTATATCATAAGATATTACCTTTTAATTCAAAATTTTTAGAGGCTATAGAACCTTGCTAGATATTTTGAATTAGAACCCATGTATCCTTGTCTTTCCCCCACTCTAACCTAGTTGCATCTACCTAATCTACCTGTGGCATGGACATTGCACAAAGTAATGTTTCTTTGGATGTATCCTGATTGGATAGTGCATCCACTACTACACTATCTTTACACTTGTTTTATAGGATTTAGAAATCATAACACAATATTTTTGTTACCCACTTTTTTTGTTCCTCAGATGATAATATTTATTCCAAAACATATTTGAGAATATCATGACCTATTTTCACCTTAATATGTCTACCCATTAGATAGGGCCTCCATTTTTTTACTACATGAAGAATAGCCATCATTTCTTCTCGTAAATAAGTTTTTGGAGTTTTTTATCTTTGAATTGATGAATCTCAAATTCAAGGGGTCTTCTTTCTTGAATTAGTTCTACTCCCAACCCTTATCTAGAAGCATCACATTCAATAATGAATATATTTGAGAAGTCTGGAGTAGCCAAAACTAGGGTGGTGCATATAACTATTTTAAGTTAAATTATTTAGTGGCTACTTCATTCTAGTTGAAGGCATACTTATTTAGAAATGTAGTGAGTGGAGATGCTATGCTAACATAAAATTTTAAAAATCTTTGGTAGTACCATATTAGTCCTAGGAACCCACAAAGGTTTTTGAGAGTTTTAGGCATTGGCCAATCCACCATAGCTTTGATCTTATGAGGATCAACTTTGACACCTTCATGGTATACAATATGACCCAAGTACTCTACCTCTTGTACTCTAAAAGCACACTTGGATGGATTGGCATAAATATGATGTTGTTCCAAAAATATTAACACTTATTTCACATGTTTCAAATTTTCTTCCCATGTCTTACTATAAATGAATATGTTGTCAAAGAAAAATAGCAAAAACTTCCTATAAAAAGGCCTAAAAATATTGCTCATCAAGCTTTGAAAAGTATATGGTGCATTTTTAAGACCAAATGGAATTATCAAAAAATCATAATGGCCCTCATGAGTTATAAAAGTAGTTTTATGAAAATATTCATTGCTAATTCTAATTTGATGGTACCCTGAATGAAGATCCAATTCCATGAAATAAACATCACCATGCAAATCATCATGTAAATAATTAATTAATGAAATAGGAAACTTATATTTGATGGTTTACTTGTTGATTTTTGTATAATTTGCTCACATCCACCATGTGTCATCCTTCTTACTCACCATGACCATTGGTGATGAATATGCACTCTGATTATGCCTGACTATCCCTACCTCTAGCATCTTATGGACCATCTTTTTTATTTCAATCTTTTGTGCATATATATATATATCTGTATGGTCTAGTATTTGGTGGTTGATGCCTTGGAAGTAGTTAAATGGCATGATCATGTTCTCTTTTTGGTGGTAGTCCTTTTGGTATGACCTAAAAAATAAATGGGTGGTTATCAAGAATCATCTATATATCAATATGTGGAGATGATGTTATGGGTTGAACTTCTATGGAACATAATAATGATATAAATCCTTATTCCCCCATTTTTATTATTTTTTTCATCTAATGTGAACTAACCAATTATGGATATTTTTCTTGTAATCCCCATAGTTCAATATTTGTACCTTTAAAATGAAAGCACATGAATAATTATTATAAGTTCATCTCAATTGTACCCAAGGTTATGATCCATTGGACTCCCATAAAAATTTCTACACCACCCATGGGAATATAAAAAATTGGAGAATCTAGATTTTACTCTCCCATAGCAAGCTTAATACTATGACATTTCAAAGAATAATTGATTATGCCACCATCTATAATCATGAAATGAAATTCTAGTGCTAGGTAAATAAAATAATTCAATCAAGTGGAAAAATTATGGTTGATGAAATTATGTGTGCTTCCTAAGTCAATAAACACTGTCACCTTTTGTTTCTTGATGAAACTGACCACCTTAAATTTTTGAGGAGTGTTAATACCCAAAAGTGCATGACAAGAGATTGTAGGTTTAAAATATTCAAGTATATCTTATAGCTCTTCCTCATCATCATTAAAGGCATCATCCTTATTGGAATAAAAATGACTAATATGTGGGGGTGAATTACTCTTATAAAAACATTTCCTATCAATTTCACTTAAATAATCATGAACCATGCAAACAAGTACATATATCTAGAAAGCATAAACACCTATCCATATAAGAATGAAACACATCAACATATAAAATATGTGGGAAACCCTTGAGGGGGAGAAAACCCACTGATATATGAAAAATTAAATACAATACTATAACACAAATACCAAATTTAGTGAATCACCCACTTCACATGGAGCACCAACCCCAACTATCTTATCACTAACTCATCTAGGCTTTACTAAGCACCAACTTACAAGGAAGGACCAACCTCCTAGATGACTCAACACCAAATAATCCACCTAAAACCTTTGATCACCTTAAAAACACATTATTTTTCATAAAATATATTATTATCTCTATGTTAAGCTCTTCACACACTTCAATCCCTCTCAAACTACCTTATAGGCTTCTTTGCTCAACTAGCCCTCTTTTTGACTTGATTAATTCATGTGACCTTAATTTTTAGACTCAAAACCTTTTTAAAATATTCATAATAGTTTATATATGTTATTAATATGGTATAAAATAACTCTCTATACTTAAGAATCCAATATTTATTCACTTGCACTCACGCACGCGCGTTCGTGCATGTGCACGCACACACACACACACACACACACACACACACACACACACACACAAAAAAAAAAAAAAATATGCCTAAAACTACCTTGTATATATAAAAGCTTTTTGCTCATATACTTCTTAGTCAAAAAAATACATTTAACCTCTTAGGTTATAAATTTATTGTATCTTATTACATCTCATAAATATTAATCAAACATTATTAGATTCCCTTTAGGTTGTACATACCACAATTAGGCCTTATTTCATCCTTAGGTCTCATGGAGACCTAATCCCATTAGGTATACTCTAAGACACATTACACTTTACCTTCCTTGGAGATTATTCAAACACATAAAATAGTAGGAAAATGTAATATTACACTTATATATACCTTTTATAGTCTTATATATTCTCTATAACACATTTTATCTCCAACCATTACTTGAAGCACACCATTTGTATTGTTCACAATTAGGTTTTTGCATACCTAGAAAGTCTATTTTGAACTACTAAAGATAAATCACTAATTAATTAAAAATAAACATTGATAAAAATTAAATATTAATAATACTCATGACCTTATGGTCATGAAAAAATTAATTATATACTTAAAGTCAGGGTATACAGGCTCAAACTCTTCTCTACAAAATACTTTTTCTGAATAACCAACTAGCCTCAAAACATAATCATGGAAACTTGAAATTATAACACCTAAAATAAAATAATATAAGACTTAAAATTTATTAACATGATCTTAAAACATCCTAAAAACAACCCCAAATAAAAATATCAAAAGCTCTACTGGCAATTATTGGTCTTGCAGACCAATTTGTTGTCTTTAGTACACAATCAAACTTCAACTAGTCAATCCATTTTGGATTTAATATTTAAATCACCTTTACTAACTCCCAAACCTTATAAAAAGTATGTATATGACATCTATTTCAAATTAAACAAAATTATGTGCATTATATTATTTACCTTTTGGTATAGAGCCTCAAACTCATCACTACAACTTGCTTACCTAGAACTACCAGTTTACCTTAAAGTATAGTCATCGTGATAATGACCTTAAATCACCTATATCACCATTTTGAGAGATTTATAATTAATGTGGATGATATTATTAGATAATTATAATATTATTATATATAATTATAATATTTTAAAATAGGAAATATTGGTCTTGCAAACTAATCTCATAATCTTGTACCTCATTATCTCATCTGAACCAGACAAAATCAACTTATGAGCACCATTTTCATCATATCCACTCACCTCAAAAACATATATCCAATATGAAAATTTATTAAAATTATTTAAAAATTTATCCATGTACTTGGATTCATCCTTATTCCATGATAACACATCCATAACCATCTTCTCACTTCTACCTAGATTTCTCACTATTTGCATCGTTAGGCCTGTTAGTGACAAGTTGTATTGGATGAATATTTTAACACACTTTAGGGATATAAAATATCCATAAACCACCATGGAAATAAAATAAAAGTCTCAAAATTCTCCATCCAATGATTTGAATACTTTGACTTGGTCAAATCTGATTTCTACAACAAATATCTTATAAATAAGGCCTTTCTTATAGGGTTCACTTGATCACCTAAGAACTAAATCACACCTAGATATGATTGGGAGATTTGAATATAAAATCACTAAAATATCCATATAAATACATTATTATCAATTTTTAATATATGTTATAATATTAGGCCACTATTAGTGTTCTTTGAGGGTTTAAGCCATCTTTTAGTCTTAGCAATCATTCGTAAAGCATAGCTCCTTAATTCAAAAACTAATGCCTAGAATTTTTATATAGTTTCCTTAACCATACACCATGAATATATTATTTTTTAATATAGATGTTAAATATGATAATGAACACTTTAAAGTCTTTATCCAGTTGAAATCCCTTCATTATGTGCACTCGAGAGACCCCAAAACCACTTTTCATTCCTTTTATTGTAAACCATGACCTCAAAATTTGTGAAAAATCTTGAAAAAATATACCATACCTATGAAAAAACTAAAATATCCATAATTCACTTGTAATTAAAACCTCATACCTCATTAGGCCATATTCTCTCTGATTGATTATTTAGACCTTGATCTGCAAGCCATATTAGGCCTTAAAACTGACCTTCTAACCATTTTCCTAGATCTCAACACCTAGTATACATGATATAAAACCTCTTATCATGATCAATGATTTTCATACATCCTTCATATGCCTTGTAAACACCTCATGAAACATCATTAGGTTAGGTAAGGTCTAAAACTAGTCTAGTTTCAAACTTGGACCTAAGGTCTTACTCCTGTAGGCTCACCTTGAAACTCTCCTAAGTAATCCAATACCTCATATGAATTGTCAACCAAATTTATAAAACCAATTATACCTATTTTCACTTATCTCACCAAGCCACCATGCCCAAACCTTCTCACTAAGACTTTACATGTCATGACTAGTACCATGAATAGATTTCTCAAGCACTTGAAATTTGACAATTGACCTTGAAACACTTCTTGATGATTTTATACCTTACTCACATGACGTATATTTTCCTCAAAAAATGTCATACCTCCTTACATACCTCTTCATTCTCACCATACACATGCTCATTATATGACTATGCTTGTTATGACTAGGATTCTCAAGACACCTTGTACTTAAGAACTAGTACTCAAGCATGCTTACATCAATGATGCTATGAAATAAGAATATTCATCAGATAAAATTATCACACTAATAAAACATCCTTGACAATAACCAATATAATAATCATTAGGTTGCCTTCAAATTCTCTCTCAATAGAATAGACATTAGGTTGCCTTCAAATTCTCTCTTTGACCTACACATTACCATGAATGACATTAACCTTGACATCAATGACAACACTTCCAAAAAAATCCCAAATTATCATTGATGTAAAAACATTCCTCAATATGATCACTCTCATATTCCCCAAATTAGTTAACCTTCCTTCTTTAAGTTTCTCTCCCTCTGACATTAATGACAAAGGGTCATACATACTACAACTTTTGGAACCACTCATTCTCCCTTTTTGACAACTATTCTCAAAAAAATTACAAAAGAACACATAGCTACTAATATCCCCCTTTGTTTTCATAATTTTTCTCACCAAAAAGATCAATAGAGTTCTCAAATCATCTACAACACAAGTCATGCTCAATTACCAACTTCTAGAAATATATAACATTATTTTCTTACCTCTTTTATGCTTGTCAACAACTACATTTAGATTTTATGAATAACCTAAATACATCCCCCTCAAACCAAACATCCACCATGATTATAATAACTAAACAAGGTCTCCATGAATCCTAATGGAGTCACCTCTTTTCATAGAGAACTAAAACAACACAAGTTCAAGATATTCCTAGATCTCTATGCTCTCAAAAGACTGAATATCCTTTAGTATCCTTTTGTGCTTGATTGACACTATAGGACTGACCTCTTCATCAACCTTCTGATCATCAATATGAGATTAAAATAAACATTCCTAAATTTATTTCTCATCTACCATAGAAAACATTCCATTTGATATTGTATATTGATCATGACTAACCTTCATTATCTTTGGTTTCCACACATTCATTTGCCTTCTCTCTTTCACTTTTTTGACATGATCACCTTATAACTCTATTAGGGAATAATATTTAAAATTGTGTCCCACATTATTAAAACTATATAAAACAACCTCATACATACCTCTTAACTGATTTGAACTATGACTCCTTCCATAGTCTCATGAGTACTCATTCTTGGATGGTCTTCTACACTCTATTTCTCTATGACCAAATTGACTGCATAAAAAATAAAAACAATTAAATAATCTAGCATACCTCATAGAATTATATTGTTTGATAGGTATTTTCATGTTGACCTTCTTGTCTTCAATATCCTTCTCCTTGACTTGAGATACCACCTTTTGGTCTTCTTTGAAACCAAAACCTATCTCATCACTTTCATACTTTTGAGTACTCAAGATGTCATCTCGAGCCTCAGTGTTATTTTCAAACTTCACAAAGGTATTCACCTTGTTATATTTTTGATACAACTCATATTTCAAGGATTTCACTTTAGTTTCATACATGGTGCATTCTTCCTCTTTAGCCTTTAAGCTAGTAGTGATTATCTTCATCTATGCTTTAATCTAATTGATGATCTCACCATAATCCTCAGATGTGTTACTCAATCTTTCTTCAAACAAGCCAATATTCTCTTCATTATCCTTAAATATTGATCTTAGTTTATGATTATTTCTTATTTATAATTTCAACTCCTCTAGGTTACTTCCCAATTTTGCCTCAAGGTTTAGTTTAACTTATTCTTCATCTAATTCTATATCAACCATAAAGCCTTTCCTATTTGAACAACCCTCATTGTTTGATTCTATGGCCATGAATAAGGTTTCATTATTTTCATGTTCAATTTCATTACTACCATCTTTAATATTAGATATAATTATGTCACTTACATTAGATGAGTTACTGTCTTCTTTGGTGTAGAAACTTCTCTTGTTCTTGAATTACCTTTTCCTACCTTCATAATTCTTTAAATATTTCTTGTTCTTATCAAGATTATATAGCTTCCTATCATCTCTATGATGTTTATCATGCTCATTTTTATCCTTTTTAGGACACTTTGATGAAAATTAACTAATCTTAACATAATTAAAAAAATTGAAGGGCAACTTACCCTTGTATTACCTAAGACAAACCTCAATTTACTTGCTAACATGGCTATTAGTTGATCATCTTCAACTTATGAACATTCCTCATCCTTGACCTTATTGGTTTTTGACTTATTTTCAGCTTTAAATGATCCTTATTTCTTGGGAGGCATTAATTTTTTATCATCTCATAGGCAACCAAAATGCCATGAAGCCCTTCAATTTCAAGTTTGTCCAAATTTTACATCTCTTCTACTACAGACCTTAGAATAAAGCTTAGGAGTTAGTGATATCAATGCCTTTTTAACAACTACATATTATTTCACTTATTATCTTAATCCTCTAATGACATTGACAAATTCATCAACCTTTAATAGGTAAGATGAAATTGTTTCATCTTCATTCATCTTCAGATTTTTAAATTATCTCTAGTGGGTATATAACTTTGCCATCTTCACCTTGGTGTTTCCTTCATAGATAATATTTGATTGGTCCCATATATCTTTGGATAATACATATTTCATCACCTTTACAATATCTACCTATGATAGGCCATAAAGAATGATATTAATTTACTTGGATTTGTTTGCACTAGCCTTCTTCCTGTTGCATCAGTTAGTGGAATAGGTAGAGCACTCTAGCCATCCATAATTGACTACCAAATATTATGAACTTGAGACATAAAATATTTATTCATCCTAATTTTCTAAAATACATAATTATATCCATTAAATAATGGAGCCTTACTGGTATAGAAACAACCTTGAGCTTACTGACTAGCAATCCTTACTTCTAGGATCTCCTTTAAGATTTTAGACCTAATTCAAAGGAACTACTCTGATACCAAATGTTGGAATAAAAATTAATGAGAGGGGGGTAATTATTCTTAAAAAACCTTTCCTAAAAATTTCACTTAAATAATCATGAACCATTCAAATAAGTACATATATCTAGCAAACATAAACACCTATGCACATAAACATGAAACACATGAACACATCACATATGTGGGAAAACATGAGTGAGGAAAAAACCCTTTTATATATATAAAAATGGACTATAGTCATATAATACAAACACAAAATTTAGTGAATCACCCACTTAAAATGGAGTACCAACCCTAACTAGCTTAGCACCAACTCAATTAGGCTTTAATAAGCACCAACTTGTAAGGATGCAGCAACCACTTAAATGACTAAACACCAATTTATCCACTTAAGACCTTTGATCACCTTAAAAACACCTTTTTTATCATACAATATATTATGATTTATTTTTTCATCTCTTTTCAGACTTTTATCCCTATCAAACTACCTTCTAGGCTTCTTCTCTCAACTAGCCCTCTTCTTGACTTGATTGGGTCATATGACATTAATTTTCATACTCATAACCTTTATCAAATATTCATCATAGTTTACATGTGTTCTTGAAATGGTATAAAATACCTCATACTACCTACCAATCCATTGTTTATTTTATTCCACACACACACACACACACACACACACACACACACACACCAAATAGGCCTAAAACTACCTTGTATATATGCAAGCCTCTAATCATATACTTATAAGTTAGACAAACACCATTAAAATGTTATGTCAGAAATAGAATATATTTTAGGATATCACATAAACATGAATAAAAATTTGTTTGAGTCCCTTTAGGTTTGACATAATTCAATTAGGCCTTATTTCATCTTTAGGTCTCATGGAGACATAATCCCATTGGGTCTACTCTAGGATATGTTACACTTTGCCTTCCTTAAAACATATTAAAAAACCTCACACAAAATTAAAATATAATATTCCACTTAGATATATATATTTTAATATCATATAGGCTCTATAACATATTTTATCTACAACCATTATTTCAATAACACCATTTGTACTATTCAGAATTAGGCTTGTGCATATCTAGAAAGTTTGTCTAAAACTACTAAAGATAAAACATCAATTAGATAAAAAACCATGGAAAAAAATAACATATTAAAAAAACTCATGACATAAAGTTCATCACTAACTTAATTAAATAATTCAACTTAGGGTATACAAGCTCAAACTTTTCTCTACAAAATGCTCATTTTGAACTACCAATTAGCCTCAAAACATAGTCATGAAAACTTGAAATTATGACACCTAAAATAACACAATAAAGGAATTAAAATAGATTAAAATGATATTAAAAAATAATTATAACAATATAAAACAAAAATATCATAATATTTAATGGCAATTATTGGTCTTGTAGACCAATTTATTATCTTCATCACACAGAGTCAAATCTGAACCTGTCAACCCTTTTTGGCTTCAATATTTCAATAAATTTTATTGAATATAAAAAATTATAAAAATTATTTATATGAAATATATGTCCAAAACAAAATATTATGTTAATTAAATGCTTTAAATCATGGCATAGAGCCTCAAACTCATCACTATAACTTGCTTACCTAGAACTGCTAGTTTACCTTAAAACATAGTCATGGTGAAAATGACCTTCAATCTCATGTATGACCATTTACAGAGACTCTTGATTCATTTTTATGATATTATTATATAATTATAACATTATTGGATAGAAATATAATAAGTTAAAATAGGCAATATTAATCTTTTATACCAATCTCATAATCATAATCTTGTACCTCATTGTCTCATTTGAACCAAATAGGTCAACTTATGAGCAACATTTTCATCATATCCACTAACCTGAAAAAAGTATATCCAACATTAAATTTTATTAAAATTATTTTAAAATTTATCCATCCACTTTAATGTATCCTTATTCCATGATAACACATCCCTAATCATCTTCTCACTTCTACCTAGATTTATCACTGTTTGCATCATTAGGCCTATTAACAACATATTGTCTTAGATGATCAGTTTAGAAAACTTGAGGTATAAAATATATACATAAAACACCATGTAAATAAAATAAAAGTCTCAACCTTATCTAATTATTTTAATAATTTTAATTAGTCAACTCTAATTGATACAATAAATCTCTAATAAATAAGGCCTTTGTTATAGGGTTCACTCACTCACTTGGAGATTTAATCACACTTGGAGATTCTTGGAAGATTAAAATAAAACCTAAAATAATTAAAATATACAAAACAATCAATTATGATCACTTTAGAACATTTTTTTCATATCAGGTCACGATTAGGATTCTTTAAGGGTTTAAACCATCTTCCAGTCTTAACGATCATTCATAAAGCATAGCCCCTTAATCCAAAAAATAAAAACTATAATTTAAAGATAGGATCATTTCACATATACCATTAATATATTATTTTCTCATGAAGAAGTTACACATTCCAATGAACACTTAAAATTCCTTATCAAGTTGACAACCCTTCATTATGTGTACTTGAGAGACCTCAAAACCAATTTTCATGCCTTTTCTTACAAACCATGACCTCAAAATTTGTGAAAAATATTTATATAATATACCATACCTCTGAAAACACTTATATTTCCATAATTTCCTTGAAAATATAACCTCATACCCCATTAGGCTATACTCTCTCTTATTGCTTGCTTAGACCTTGACTTATAAACCATATTAGGCCTTAAAATTGATATTTTAACCATTTTCCAAGTCTCAAAACCTCATATACATAAAATAAAACCTATTATCATGATTAAACACTACCATGAATCTTTCATATGCCTTGGAAACATCTCATGACACCTCATTAGGTTAGGTAGGGTATATAACTAGTCTAGTTGCAGACTAGGGCTTAAGGTCCTACCCCTATAGGCTCACATTGAAACTCTCCTAAGTGATCCAATACATAATATTCATGATAAATGAAATTTATATAACCACTCATACTTTTTTTCACTTATATCACCAAACCACCATGATCAAACCTTCTTACTAAGACTCTACATGCCATGACTAGTTCCATGACTAGGCTTCTCAAGCACTTGAAACTTGAAAACCAACTTTGAAACACTAATTAATGATTATAACACTTTATAACATGCCTTAAATTATCCTAAAATAATTTCATACCTATTCATGATCACCATGCACATGCTCATGAAATGACTATGGTTGTTATGATCTGACTATGCTTACCTAAATAATGTTATTAAACAATAATATGCATCAAATAACATTATCACACTACTAAAATAGCCTTAAAAACAACCAATAGATTAATCATTAGGTTTCCTTTAAATTCTCTCTCAATAGAAGAGACATTAGGTTGCCTTCAAACTCTCTCTTTGACTTGCACATTGGCATCAATGACTACACTTATCAATAATCATCTTCATCATCTTCAATGGATCCTTCAGTGTAGAATAACTTATTCTTAGCACATCTATGTCTTTTACTCCACTTGTTGTCATAGACAAAACATAATCCTTTTACATGTTTCTTTTTAATTTATTGAGTGGCCAATCTGGTAGGTAGATGTAATAATGGTGTTGATATGTTACGATTTATAAAGTGAGTGAATGTCTACTTTTTAATTTCTGTGATTTTTTCCTTAGCCTTATGTTTAATGATAATAGAATAAAAAACCTTAAGTGGATTAAAAATTCATACCTCATGTTAAATGTGGTCCTTAAGGCCTCCTAAAAATAGTTCATTTAGGTTCTCATCAGAAAGTATCTCCACACGTAAAGATAGGTAATGAAAATTATGAATATAATCATTGACTAAGCTAGTTTGTCACAATTTTTCCAATTGGCTAAAGTAATTCTTTGTCACACTATTGTTTTACTATAATTTTAACTCCTCTATAAAAATTGACAAAGTGACACTAAGATCATCTTTTTCTTTTGAGCACACAACCATCAATACCAAATAAATTATTTAGGTTATAGATATAAGGGTTCCATGGTAACCTTTTATCCACATGGAATTTAATGTAAATAAAAAAATCTCCATTTCAGTTGAGTGGATCCTTTCCATCAAATTTACACATGTCTACCTTTGGTAATAGGTTCTATTGTGGCAAGGTACTTGGATTTGGATTATGTTGATTGGGACATCCACCCTAGTGGGGTTTTGTAATAGTGAAATATATCTAATTTGAATTATTATTTTGTATATCCATTATGATATTTTCCAAACTAGATTGTATGTATTTCATATCAGATCATATGCCTTGTATCTCACTTTAAATGCCTTTTACATTGTAGTCAAGTTGGCTCACTTTGTGATCTATGTCAAAGAACCCTGGTATAAAGGATCTAGTAAATCCCCCTTTTAACTCCATATATTCCTTGTGAGGACTTTTACTTGGGGTTTCAACACCATTTCCTTGTCCCCTAGTTTATGGTCCTACCATAAAAGGGATTGATAATGTTGACCTTGATTGACACTTTTGAACAAACTTTGACCAAGATATTTTGTACTTATATCAGCCTAAAATAAGACACTATAAAGAACATACCCATATACATTTTTATAATATTTCCAAAAATGTAAACAACTCTGAGAAATTCTTTGAATTATGCACTATAGAGTGAATTTATTAAAAACCCTAAAAAAGAGATAACTTTTGAAAAAAAGATCTAATTGAGCTAAAATTTTAATGGAAGATTCCTTGACTTATTTTTCACCTATATTAAAAATATAGAAAATAAATTAGAAAGATTTTTCAATATATATCAAAATTACAATATCTAGGGTTTTTTAAACCTAATTATTGTCCAAATCAATGCTATAATACCACTTATAATGATATTAATTCACCAAATAAATATAATAATATAAATATATCACAATTATATGGAAATATATCATAAAATATGAATAATAGATAAGCCACTTCGATTGGCTAACCTACCAAATGCTTGTAATAAGAAATAAATACTCAAATATGATGATAAATAACTACATACAACCTCCTATATATAACCTACCTAGGCTAGGGTTACTCCATAGGCTAACCTACTAACCCAATGAAAGTATATATAAATGTGATATAACATCAAAGAAGGATAAGTAATTCATAATTTGGTTATTACTATCCTAATAGGTTAGGGGCATAACAAACACATTTTCCTAAGAAGGAACTCAAATAACCTAGGAGCATCAAAAATTAGGTGGAGAAATGTGTGGTTGAAGAAGTTGAGTGGTGGAGGAACCTCACTTATAGAGTCCCCTCAAAGAACATTGCTAAAATTGCCAAGAATGATCAGAAAAACACCCCAAATGAACATGAATAGTGGATGAATATACATGCATACGATCTTGTGGAAAGTTTAAAATATAATAATGTCAGGTAACATCCAAATAAGTGTTAGGTAAATCATTTATAACCACTATAGTTTTAGGTTTCTCAGGCGAGAGTGAAGGTGTAGAAGAGCCCATATGTAGCTCAATATCCTTATGAAGAGTGGAACAAAAAAATATGGAGCTCTATCAATAGATTTGAATGAAGATGAATCAACTATATCATAACCAATTCCATTTTGAGCAATCCACATAAGAGGTTTAATAGGGATATATATTCCCTATAGACACTTCCTAATTCTACAAGTTCAGTAATGTGACCCATGGAATGAATCATGTAGGAGCCAAAGCTAGTGATATTATGATCAAAATAAGTAGTCATATATGTAGGTAGAACTATAGTGGGATTTGTATATTATGCAAAAATAGTAGGCTCATAAGTATCATCTACAAAAATCATAGCAACATGAATAATGGGTTGTTCAAAATTTAGTAGATCAAACTATAAAAGTGAATCAAATAGATGTTTAATAGATTTAATAACACAACATGATGGGGTATTAGATTGATGATGTATGCCAACAAGTTTTTTTATTAGATAACATATGATGGAATGCTTTCTATGGACTATGGATATTATAAGATAATTATGCATCACATATTTTGCATTTTCTTCTTGAAGTGCTAAGAAAGAGGCCATAAGATCAATGGGTTGCTTAGGCATTGGTAGGGTATTCTCAACAATCATACCAAAATCAAAAATAGAAGCAATAACCATTATATTATAATGTAAATTATTAGGTTAAGGAGGTGAATTTACCTCATCCAAGTTACCACCAATAATTAAATCTACATCATGAGTAGTAGGAAGTGGTATACAAGTGTCTCATCCTTAGAAAATGTGTCCTCACTAAAAATGGAAAGAGGAAAATAACTAATAGCAGGATAATGAGAATAAAAAATTTCCTCATGTAGATCACCATAAATAATCTCATCCTTAAAAATAAGATAATATGGTGGATAAAAAATGTGACCAACATAATAATCATCACTATGACAAGGAGGAGAAGAAAAAAGAATAATGTGAGGTGAAGAGAGCTCATCAAAAAATGCTGAAATAATTTCCTAATCTTCCTTAGGTGGCATGGAATGATCATTATGAGTTACAAACTATTAGAAACATGGAGGTGGATAAACAAAAGTTCCTCTTTTTTTAATGATGTAAGCCACACAATATCATCTTTGTCAGTAAATTTTAGAAAGTCGCCAAGTATAACTCTCTATAATCCCTTCATTTATAAGTGAATTTGGATTTTAGTTTTACAAGTGGTGTATTTAGAAGTACTAAAGGGTTCAATAATATTATAATCCATAATTGGAGACATGAAAAACCAATATTTATTTAAAATATCCAAATTCAAAAAAATTAAATCCTCTAAGAAATATGTCAGATACCACTAAAAATGCATCTTGTGAGTACATGTTGCTCAAAAATATAATGCACACTAAAATAGATGTCAATAGTAGCCAAAAAATGCATCCATAGATGAAAGGAGTATAACCTGTAGAACAAAAAAATAAGGAGAATAAAATTTGGTTTGATTATGAGGGGCTTTGGTCACCTAGCAAATTGGGCCTCACCCTTTGGTCTTTAGCTAACAAAAAAAATGAGTGGGATCAAGTAATATACAAATCTCTATTTGTCTCCTTTATAATCCTAATTGATACTATTTTGAAAATATAATTAAAAAATTCCACCATATTAAACCCACCATTAATACAAATCCCTCACTAATATATTCCCCACTAAAATAAAAGGCTCTGCCATGAAAGAAAAACCTTCTATAAAAAAGAGCTACAAGCCCCATATATAAAATATCTTTTGAAAAAGTAATTATGAGAGGCCATGAACCTTTGACCTATTAGTCTTAAAGGTTTTATAAAAAAAAATTAGGCATCCTTCCCCTTATAATAAAGAATATTATATTTAATGTTTAATTTGAAACAAATGAAACTTTTTAGTGAAAGGTCATGTTGAGGTAGGTGAGTAGTGGTGGAAACTAGGCCACTTGTCATATAATGATGCATGTTTTTGAAGTCCAAATACATTGATAACAAGCATAGTTTATAAATAAATACCTTTAAGTATAAGAAGGTGAAATATGAAAATAAAATACACCAAAAGAATTTGGCTCTGCTCAACTCAAAATCAATCATTATTTAAACTGATACATTATAGATCACTACCTAAAAAAACAATTATGTGACCTCTATAACCACTTGAGCAAAGGCATATGGTAAGGTGGAGTACATTTTAGTATTATTTTCACTATATAAATCCATTATCTCCACTTCAACCATAGGATATTGAAAATACCTCAAAAATGTTCAAAAAACTACCATTCAAAATGGGAAAGAGGAACCATAAATGGCACCTATAGACACCTAAAAATGGCCACAACTAGCTTCCAACTGGACTTCAAAGTGATTCCTTCTAACCATTTAAAATTAAACCTAAGAATCACTAAACATACCATACTTTCTTGTGCATCATTAATCAATGGTATAAATCATTTTGAGGCATCCCTATTTAGGATACTAATCTATATGCAACAATAACCTCTCATGGATTCATCCCTAATCACCTTATGAAATTATAACTATCAATTTAGCCTATGGACCTACTAAGTGGGGTACTTTCACACTTAATCAAATATTAAAAGAGCTAAAGGCTTATCAAATTAAATCATCTAATTAAACAAGATTAAATGCCTAGTGAATTATCCATTTGAAATTAACGAATATCTAAAAATACAAATTCAAAACATCAAAATATTAAATCCTTTCATCATTTCCTTTATGAGTTGTCAAGATATTTTAAAATATACTAAAATATATAATTTAAGATCCATGCCTAGTAATTTCAAATAATAATTACTTAACACCTATTAACTCAATTGGAGTTAGTTTTAACTTACTTAGGTTTAGTTTTAACCCATTCCAAGACTAAACTCAACCTTAACTTATCTTAGTGAGATTTAATTCCTAAGGCTATAAATATAAGGCCATGATTATTTTTTTTTAAGCTCTCATAAACCAAAGTTATAATGCTAATTTGGAGAGAGAATATTTACAAGTAAGGTTACCATGCCAAATTCTTAAGCCAAGCAAATCACAAGCCAAGGTGCCAAGGAGAGAAGGAGACAATCAACCACCATTGTTAAAGACTTCTTAATGCACAAGCTAAGAAAGCCATTATCAAGCCATTTGGAGCTCCAATAAAGGTAAATGAGTTTTTTCTTTTATGTTTTTATTGTGCTTTAATTTAGTTATTATTACCTAAGCTCCCCCTAGTGTCTAGGATAGAGGTGCTAAGATTTAGTGTGGTCATTTCATTATTTTTATGAGATTAACACAAGACAAACCTCCCCTTTAAGTCAAATTCATATTTAACATGTTGGCATGCCCAGTGGGACTTTGGCATCCCATATAACCAAGGAGGATGATATGTTATTTTTAGTTTTGCTAATGGATGCTTAAAAATCTTTAGAATTTGAACTTTAACTTCATTTTTCACATATTTATATTTTTAACAACTCACAGGTTATAGGGATCGATGATGTTTTAGTCTAAAATTGACAGGGTTCGATGGTGATTTTCTAGATTGATGTCAATTACTAGAATCACCCACAATCCCTATGTGAAAAATAGAGCATGGTAGGGACATAACTAATTTGATTTGTTATTGATTTGTCTATCTTCATTCTATGTTTGAGGACTTACATACTGCTTGTCTGACTCATTTCTTGCAAGATATAGTTGGATGTGTTGGTTTTGAGCTCATTTTACTAACCATTTTTTTGTCAAAATAAACCTATGTTTTTTTTTATGTTTTTGCATAAAACATTGATGATCTACCAAATTGATGTCTCTCTTTTTGGATCGACATCCATACCTATGTGGGTCAATGACAATCCATCTCTAAAACAAAAATTAGAAAACCCAAGAGTTACATTCTAAATGTTGTTTTCTCACTTGAGTTTGAACTTCTAAGCAAGAAAATCCTCTAACATATTATAGGTCCTAAGGTGGATAAAGCAAAGTTTAAACATGGTGAAATCTTACAAACATTATCTTTGGTACTTAAAAAGTACTTAGTTATTTTCATGCCTTATTTTTTTTTGAAATTTTCACAATTTTTTCAAATAACTCATGCCAAGGGGATCAAATTTCACAACATACTTCATTTTGCTGCAATAAAATAAACTTTCACATTTAGTTCTATACTCCTAAGAGTTGTTTGTTTTATTCTTATTTATTGAAAGTTATTTGTTTAAAAAAAATTAATGATAGTTTTATGATTTCCCCCATTCCCTTTAGGAAATTGGGTGGTAAAAAAATCTCATTCTTTACCTTGGTCACTTTAGTCCAAAATCATGAAAATAAAGTCACTAAGGTCCTCCCTAAATTTGTGTGGTTTAGGTGAGCCCAAAATGACCATAAATTTTTTTCACTTGTATTTATTTTTATGCATTTTGGATTGTGAGTGGGAGTTCATCACCTCCTCATGGGTTCTATAGGGAAGCATTGACCTAGGAATTCATATCCTAGCATTGTTTCAATGCCAATTCTTATTGGGGTATATAAATTTATATGGTGAATTACTAAGGTGGTAGTTTGAGTGGTTAAACTACCTCTATTAGTGATTGTTTCCCTTAGAATGTATGATTAACTTGGACATCACACTACACTAAGTAAGAAAAGGATGTATTAGTCATGAAAAAGACAAGAGCTTTTCATAAAAACTTGTTTAATGCAGATCTAAATGACTTGATTACTTCTCTAGTGTTATCCACACTTGAGACCATCTAGAAACATGCAAAAATTGATATTTTAGAACAACCCCACTTGTCATAGACATATTGTTAATGGAAGGCAATTAGCCTAAAGTTCCATGTCATAGTACAAACTCTTAAAAGAAGAGGAGGCCTAAAAACCCTAATTTTCATGCACTTTTACTTATTGGATTACCAATTTAAAATCATCTCAAGAGCAAGTATATTGATAGAATTTGATAGTATTATGTGTTGGTTCCTAATTTTAGACCTATACCATTTGGACTTGCACACTTGATGAGTGTGGCAAGAAAAGATGGAAAAACTACTTAATATGTCATTTTATCTACGGAAGGGTTTAACATCATGACTGGGCTGAATGTAGAAAATGATTGGGAGGAAACTACAAAGGGTATGGTTAGTTTCCTACTACTTCTGGATCTACTTGAACCAAGGTGAGAGGACCTAAGGGGTATCTTTGCTCACATGAAAGGATTCTACAATTCAATTTTCATGGGAATTATTGGCATAAGGGAATATAAATATGACTAGAACATGACTAATCTTGCTCAAATCCACCTAACAAGGGTTTTCACACAGAGTGATCAAATGTTCTAGGCCAAACACAAGCTATTAAATATAGATATGGAAATGACTGAAACTTCCATTTTAAATAATATTCAACAAAAAAGGGTCAATTAATATATTGTAATGTTGATCTTTAACACACAAAATGTAAACACATGCTAAGTATACAATGTTTATTCACTTGTATGAAAACAACACTTTGGATATGTAGAGGACATGTTGTATGCATGGTAAAATATGGTAGACAAAATTATTATAAATATTAAAGTGGAGGGTTAACAAATGAGCACAAAGAAGTTCACATAAACTACTATGTCACCTTTAACAACAAATATACCATAGATCTAAAATAAATGGAACTAAAATTATGCATAAATGATATCCTTCACGATCCCCTTATAATTGAATCTATAATCCCATGAATACCCTCATAAAGTCTATCAACATGTATTCAAAAATCTTAAATAAAAAAGGATTTAATAATCTAGATATACACTCTAAATGACCACCATAAAGATGAATATCTCAGATCACCAATCAACTAATCATGTAAAACATGGCATTGTATTTCAATAATGGAAATAAAATGGAAACCATTAGTATATTTCATTTATCACTTGTATTGGAGATAAATACAATGTGTATTGAACAATATAATAGATTGACACTGCAAAAAAATCTTGTAACAATGGAGACATGTATAATACTCTCAAATCTTGATAATGCTTTCACATCACAAATCACTTTGGCACTAGAAGTATTCCATAGTGATAACTCTTCAAGGCTATATTTTTTCAATCAAAAATTTAATCGACCACTGTAAATGAACATACCCCCTTTACTTATACAATTTAGCTAAGACTAGCATATTCCTAAAGATGCTCTAGTTGGAATATTCATTCATGGGCCTAGAGTCTATTATACCTTGTAACAACCATTATTATTTGGATTATTCTCATGATCCTATGATGATGTCAATCCTAATCCTATACTAAGGAGAACAAAAATTTATTATCCACATGCATGATGATCTTATAAGAGATAAAACAAACCTTTGTCCTCTTACATAGCAAACAAAAATGTCCCTTTCCTATGCACGTGATTAGACAAAAAATAAATTAATAGGGACATGCCACTATCAACTGAAGTACAATGGTTTCTTAGTGGGAAATGAGAAAATAAAAAGTGAAAAGAAGAGAAAAGAGAAGTGGTACTAGCTCAAAAAGATTGAAATATTTGATTCAGGTATTGGAATTGATCTGAATAACAAAATCCTTCACTAACATGTTCTTGTATTTGGTATATTCTTCAAGCATAGGGCTAAGACTCCATTGGTTTGGGCCTACTTGGTATTTGAATTTGGCTATATACTCCTCAAACTAGGCAATAGTCCTCTAAAGCATAGTTTGCTTCTATCTAATGATTTCCTTGAGCTTGTCACAAGATTTTTCAAGTGACACAACTACTTTATCTTACAAATATAAAAGGAATCTTGTGGTATATCAATGAGGTTATTTAGAAAAATGCAAACTATCTCCTTTCCTAAATCATTTTTACCATTAAGGTTCACTATTTTTCTCAATGAAACATCTATCTATTTTATTATAGTCTTAAGAGATTTCTCTTCTCCTTTTAGATCAAAGATGTTATCTTTGAGTATCATCAGATGATGCTTGATTTCTAGTTGATACTCTTCATTCCTTTTGTGATAAATTAGAATAAATATCTTCTCTAAAATCAAAGTGTCTATGCCCATATTATAAATCTCATCCACCTTCCACTAATATTCTTCCCAATTTTTGGTGTTTTCCTCATAAGAAAACATCTAGGGATCACACTCCCTTTTATTATCTACTATGTTATTCAAGCATTTAAATACTGAGTGGATTATTTATTCTACCTTAGAGTCTAAGTATTTTTTCCATTCCTCTATCACTAACCGTCTAGTATTTAAAACATCAATCCAGATCGAGTTGAGAGATACAAAGGAGATATGGAGAGGACATTGAGCTATGTTGGCAGTTGGAGTTACTTCCTTAGGATCACTTAATAATTTTTACAAGTACTAGATCACAGCATAGTTTTTTACCTTCAACTCCTACATGGTGGCCTTGTCTTTATCCATTTTGTGGGCCACCATACTATCCAAAACCTATGATCTATGTTTTAGCTCATTCCTTGATGGCTCCCCTAGACTGTAGTTATAGATGGTGTAACTTCAAAGGGAGCATAATTCTTCAATGCATTAGGTAGAGGGATAACTATATCTACATTCCTTTTTCCTATGGTGGTGAAGGTGGTCATGGAGTGTGTTATGGAATTTTGATGGGGCTTGACCTTATGTACATGAGTGACCTTCATTACATCGATCTCCATGTTTTTTATTATAATGTCCCTTTACTCCTTAACCTATTATTTAACCTAGAGGAGGGGTGTGGTCTGGATTCCTATTGAAGTGGTGGACATTGACATAGCCTTGAGATAGTGAAAGGTGGTTTCATTGGAGTGCTCAATGTAGGGAGTGCCATAAGAGTGGACCTTGGTCTTAACACAAAATTCTTAATTTATTCATCACTCTCCTACTTCTCACCACCTTTATCTTCTCCATGTTCCCCTTATAGGTTTGGCTCTATTTGGTCTAGGAATTCAAACTTTGACCTAGGCTGATAAGACCCCTTGAGTAATTTCTCAATCAAACTCCCCTATTCTACTAACTAGTTGAAAGGCTGCATAACTATTTCACCTTCTTTATTTTCTTGGTCCTTAGGCATGGATGATGTTATGGTGATATCCTTATTGCCTTCAAAAAACTCTTCAATAGTAATGGCATAAGGACCTTTATTATGGGTTGGCTCATGGACCTTGATGCGAGGGAGAATTCCTCATCGTACTTTAATTAAAGCAACACTTCTAGAAGTACCTTCTTTATCATATTTATTTAAGTTATTTAATTCCTTATTTATTTTTGTATGGGTGGGGGTACCCATTTCTAAGTTTTTTCCCCCACCTTCTTCTACACTTGCCTTCTCCTCTGGTGATAAACTTGACACCTTTTTATGGGAAGAGACATCTTATGATAGCTCTAAAGCTACCTATAAGCCTTCTTAATCATACCACCTCAGAATCAATGACACCTTAAATATTTTTCTCTGACTCTACTTCAGATTTACCATCAGATTTATTCAACTCTTCATATCTACCCTAATCACCTTGGCTTGGTGGTTGGGTGATGATGTTGTCAATGAACGTCTCTATATCTAATGATATGGTTTCTTTTTCTTGATGGGCCTGAGCTTGTGTGAACACCCCAAATCCAAACTACACTACATCATCAAAAGATAAAAGATCATTTGTGGTTATAATGTCTTCCTCATTACCTTTTCTCTTTATTCCTGAGGTACCCTCTTCTATAGATAAATCCATCATCAAGGCCTTAACTAGGGTTTGAGGTCTTTCCCTTGGAGTTCTTTACCTAGTTTTCACCTACAAAAGAGTGAATGTGCACTACTTCTTCATCACCTCTATGATGGGATACCATCATCTAAATCTTCATCATCACTCATATCCCTCAACTTCTAGGCATATAAGGACTAGTCTTCTTTTCTCTTCATAGGTAGTTCCTTGGAAGGTAGGTCCTTAAACACAACCTCCTTCTTCTTGGCAAGAAATCCACTTGGAGGTTGTAGAGCCCTTTTAATTATATTTTGTTTAGGATACTCTCCTTCTTCCTCCCCTCCTCTCTTCCTTAAATATATACTTATGGTAGGGGTAGCTACTACTTGTTGCATTAGTGGAACAATTAAAACTGTAGCTAGATTGGTAGTGGGGATGGTTGTTGGAATGGTTGACACTATTGGGGATCCTCTCCTAAAATGAATATGGGGGTAAAACTAGCCAATGTAACCACCCTAATAATAATTTTATCCTAATTTTATGCCAAGATTTTTATATTTGAGAAAGATAATCCAACCTTAGACTATGCTGCTATTATTGACTCCACATCAACTAGCTTGGTGAAATCAACATCACCAAGCTTGTGATTCCCCTTGCCTTTAATTTCTAGAGGTGAAGCCATAATATCATCATTATATTCTGGGAGAAATACTCTTATCTCCCCAACCTATCTTATTTTTTGGAGGGAAGGTTGTCATATGAACTAAGATTAACCCCATGTTCCTTCAACCACCTAAAGGTTCTCATAATTAAAAATGCTCTCCTAGGGATGGAATCATTATCCTTAACATTAAATTCCATCTATGAGATGGCTTGGGCTTTAATACTAGTTTTAGTATACATTTAAGATAGTGTCATCTTATCATCTACCATGTCCTTAGGGATGGGATCAATATTGTAAGTAATGACCTTTTGCACTATTAGCCTTATGTACTCCAAATTTATGACATCCTCCTTAGTGGTACAGTTGGACAAGATATATTCATAATGTGATTGATGCAAAATCACATTGGTTTCCATGTTTAGCAACCATCTGATATCATATTTCAGCCTGTGTGGCATCTTATCAATTGCATACTAGCCCATCTCCTATTCTAATCCCTTCACCTTAGTAATAGAAGGACATGAATAATATCTAATTTAAACTAGAAACTTAAAGGGATTATTTATATCTTTGGTTACTATCATCTCATGTGGAGGCATCATCTGTTGGCTCATCTCCATTACTACCAACTTATCATTCCAGTACCTTGGAAATTTGTGTGAACACCCTGAGTAACTACTCATCCTAATGTAGGTGAATGTCCTAAATTGAATTTAAGAGGAACCATAATTCTCACTTATTTCCTTGAATACCCTCGACATTATATTGAGGCTTCTCAAAGGAAATAAAACACTCATCATAGTGTTGAAGAAGTAATTTTACACCGTACAAAAATTCTTCTTCAAACCATCC
Source organism: Torreya grandis (assembly GCA_037957365.1). NCBI lineage: Eukaryota > Viridiplantae > Streptophyta > Pinopsida > Cupressales > Taxaceae > Torreya > Torreya grandis. Next base: position 739,753 of record JARHVA010006512.1, on the reverse strand, counting down.
ATAGTAATTAATAGGTATATATCATAAATTATTATTCCATTGGAGTTACTTTATGAGCCCCTAAAATGTCTTATTGTACACTAGGATATAGATTAAATATGAGGACATGTAAAATAGGCATATGAATTCCTCTTTAAAAATAATTACAACTTGGAGTTTCATCATCTACCTGTGCATATTATCACTGAGGATGGTGACCCTGTCCAACTTCTTATACTTTTTCAACACATAGATAGGATCAAGAATATCCATGGCTCAATTTTTTCTATGAAAGGAATCCCATAGATCTTGGTGGCCATGGTAATTATGTACTAGGTTAATTTTTTAAATTCCACCATCTTCAAACTTTTAGACATCTTGAAGACGTTTTGTCTTCTCTTGGCCATCTAATAGGAGTTGACAATATCCCAAATTTCCTTATCATTATTCTTCATGTTCTCTTAGAATTCCTCCAAGGAGAGTTTAGTTATTTCAAGCTATAGAGAAATCCAAATCATGATGCTAAGGACCATGGGGATGAAATAATAGACAATTAACTGGCTACCATCAATGATGGTCTTGGTGTCTTGTTAATAAACCTTATCACACACAATAATGAATTATACCATAGGGGTAATGTAAATCATGACCACATTAGAAAATACTATAAGGGGTATATCCATTAAAACATTTAACAAGGCTATAAAGTCTAACCCTTGAACATCTATGTCTTTAATCCCATTTAAGACTGAGATAATGTTACTCTTTGCTAAGGTCAAAGATGTCACCATTTTTCCCTAGCTCTCTAGTGCACTACTTTAAATTTGAACAAACCCTTCTCTAAATCAACCCTCAAAATACCTCTCAAATCCTCTCAAAGAACATAACACATGTAGCTAATAAGACACTTACTATCAATCTAGATGGTTGCACACAATAGAAGTTGTAAATCTATGAAGAATTCATCATAATCACTTTCTCACACTACACGTAGTTAGGGCACATAGATAATTCAAAGACACAAATAAAAGCTCTAAATGCAAAATGTAAACTCAAATGAAGGTAAATGCCTTAGTTATTATCCTTTTTATTTTGAAATTAGGGTTTCCATTTATGCTTTGAAGCACAATGGCTATTTACCAACTACCCTCATTAATCACTTGAGCTTCTTTTGAAAAAAGAGAGGGAAGGTACAAATGTTTCTTTTATGTTAGGTGACCATCCTCATAACATGTGGACCTATACAAGTAGAAAATACCTCATGGTACCTTTTTAGACCTTCAAGGACTTTTTCATTTTTTTACTCATTATTTTCCTTTAGTGCAGTGGTACAATATACCCTGAGATCCTCATGAGATGTAGGAATGCCACGTCCCATTCTGAAACTTTAAAATCTAGGCACTTAGGCCTTTAGGGACCTTTTAAACCTTGCCCATTATAAAGGTAAGTGATTCAATCTTCAAAAAGGGCCTGAAACCTAAAAGACCTCAAGTAACTACCACATGGCATGACTTTATTTACAAGTTTGGACATTTAGGCCCTAGAAACTTTTTTCACCTTGCCCACCAAAAGGTAAGTGGGGTAATCTTTAAAAGGGGACCAAAAATCATAAATCCCCAAGAACCCACCACATGACCAACTTACACTTAAGCTCAGACTCTTGGCCATTTTTTACCTTTACACTAACTTTATTCATTTAGGGAAGGGTGTAAGATCCTCCCAACTCCTGACAAGATTCATAGAGTCCTCTAAGATAGAAATGTGTCCTTCATTTAATTCATTAGGTAATTCCTCACCTCAGTCATCAAAACACATCAAAGGTACAACTCGGTCATTTCATTTATGGCCCTAGAATCTCTTCTTCGAACATAAGGTAGAAAATTTATACACATAAAAAGGCTTGTATATAATTCTATCTTCTTAATATGAATCTTTCTACCATGAAACCTTCGATCAAACCATGTTATTCCTTTACAACTATCTTAAATGTGCTTCATCCATAGAGAGTTCCCTTCAAACCTTTTTTAGACATTCATCAAGAATTTTGCAATGGCAAAGTGCCCAAAGAAAATAATCCTTCAGACATTTTGTAAAGGCAAAATGACCCTTTAAAGGTGATCTTTAGGAATCCTATACAAGTAAAATTCCTAGAGCAAAGGTTCCTTCAAATCTTTTACAAGGGAAATATGATCCTACAAATCCTTTGGAATTTTTGTTTGGGTGAATCCTCTAAAGGGAAAGTACCCCTATAACTTTTTTCCATGGATAAAAGTCCAAGATAAACTATTCAAAAACATTTAAGACCAATAGACAAGGTATGGGATTCTTTTGGAAATTTTGGAGTGGATACAATGTTTGAAAAAAATAAGTCTTTTGAAATTTTATCCAAGATAAAAATATTGAATATCTATTTCCATCAAGTATTGTGTTTGTGCCAAAAGCCTTGAAAAGTTGAAGGGTTAAAACGTTTTTACTTGGAATAAGAAATATAAAAGACTTGGCAAACTATGATCATGAACTTTGACCTTCTGAAGGAATATATAGAGATAGGACTAGGCTAGTGACTAAAACATTGATACTTACCCATTTTGGACTCAGGTATTTTATTGACAAGATCCCAATTGATCTAGTGCAATTTTGGGAACTAACATAGGCTCTTGCTTAGGGATGGGTACCCCAATCAGGTACATAGAGAACACTATAGTGGATGCCTATCTATTGGGCCATGGAGTCAAAGAATTTTTCCATAGAGGCAAGGAAAAGCATACCATGTGTGATTAGAGTTATAAGGAGGCATCCATAGATAATAACAAAGGAAAGGAAAGGACTCAAATTGTATAAACACAAACCACAATAGGACCATAAAAACAAAAGGGGCTATACAACATGTACACATTTACAAAAGCTAGCATAGACTCAATCTAGAAAATGCTTAAGGTGTCTATAATTAATTTGTAGTTAAAGGATTTATCCATTAATATCTCTAAGATAAAAGGTATGGTTCCCTATCTAATAATCAATGGTGTAGGGACCCATCCATAGGGAATAAAATTTATCATGTTTTCCCTTGTCTTCTATATGTTATCCCAGAGTAGGACCAAATAATTAATTTGAAAATCATTAGGGTGACATTCTTGTCAAATATATTTTTTGAGCCTCTCCTTGAACTTCAAATTATTTTTATGAGCTTGTCTATGAGATTCATCAATCTCTATGATCTAGTTGATCATTTTTCATAGTGGCTTATTTCTTCTTCATCCTCAGCTATCTATTGCATGAATTGGTAAGTAGGTAACTTTAAATTTAGGGGTAAAATAGCTTGAGCTCCATAAAAAAGCTCAAATGGGATCTTTCTAGTATATCTTTGGAGTCAACCTATCAGCCTAGAAATCAAACTTCAACTACTCACCCCATTTCCTTTTGTTGGCATTCAGAGTCCTAATGATTTTTAATAAATTCTTATTATTGGACTTGGTCTACCCATTTATTTGTGGATTGTTATTAGTGGCATATTATAGATCAATCCCATAATATTTACATAATTTAACTAATTATTTAGATCTAAATCTCATGGCATTGTCACATATAATTTTAACTAGCACTCTAAATTGACAAATCACATTATTTAAAAAGAAATCAATGACTACCTGGTGGGTTGATTTTTTGATAGAGATTAATTCAACCCACTTTGTGAAGTAATTAGTATCCACTAAGATTCACTTGTGAATAGCAATTAAAGCATCTAATATTTCACCCATGAAGTTCATTCCCCACTTTTTTAAGGCTATCTCAATAGAAACTAGTTGTAAGGGAAGTGATCCAAATGATTTCATTCTCCTAGAGAATCACTGACACTCTTCACATCTTCTTACCATGGCAACAACATCTTCTAATAGTGTGAGCCACAAATACCTAGCCCTTAGAATCTTGTGTGAAGTAACTTTAGGAGAAAAGTGAGCCCCACACACGCCACTATGGAACTATGTAACCAGTTTATAAATCTCACTTTCCACTAGGCATCTCAAAAGGACACCATCTAGGTTCCTCCAAACTAGATCATCTTATAATAGAAGATACTTTTGGGATAGTAACTTCAACATCCTCCTTTTATTTTTTCCAAATGGGGAGGACAATTTAGAGTCTTCAAATAATAAACTATGTTTCTATATCATAGAGATTAGTTATAATTGGATTCAGGGCTATCAACCACCCCTTCTACATTATTTACTTCTAAAGCCTATAAGTTGGTTTCAGTCATTAGCTTGATAAAACCTATGCCTCTAACCAACTTAGTAGTTTGTATTTCTAGGTCATATTCTTGAATTTTGTTGACCTATAAACATATTTTGTCAATATTTTCATTATAAGCTAATATGTCCTTCACCATAGTGCGAGGAACATAGGCTATAATCTTTGAACTCAGAATGTAGGATCTAAACCATTTGACAATTTTTAAAAGAGCAAAGGCTTATTTCTCCATTATGGTATAGTTTAGTTTAGACCCATATAATGCCTTAATAAATAGGTAAATTGGCTAATTATGACACTCATCATTCTTTTATAGTATCACTCTAGTAATGGCATGTTTAGAGACAAATAAGAAGATCTAGAAATATTTTCTATAATCAAGACTAGCAAGAACTGAGGTAGTTTTCAAGGCTACCTTGATGTCCTAAAATGATTAGGTAGCCTTCTCTTCCCACTTAATAGTTTGATCCTTCTTCAACATTGAAGTGATAGGTAGAATAATCTTTGTAAAGTTGTAAATAAACCTCCTAACGAAATTAATTTGGATGAAGAAAGATTGGATACCTTTCTTGGTCTATGGGATGGGTACTTTTTCAATGGGTTATACCCTTTTAGGATCCATCATCACACCTTATTGAGACATAATGTGTCTTAATAGCTTTGAATTTTGTACTCCAAAGTGCCACTTTCTAGGATTGAGGGAGAGTCTAAACTCCTTGCATCTGATAATCATTTGTTCCAAATACACCAAGTGGTCATCTCTTTTTTTTGGAGTATACTATAACATCATCTTAATAAACAACAATGAATTAGTTGATTAATCTAGTAAAATATATATTCATTTCTCTCTAGAAGGTGGAACCTACATTTATTAAGCCAAAAGGCATTTAGGCATATATATAGGTGCCCCCTGGGGTAGTGAAAGTAATCTTAGACATTTTAGACTCCTTCACTACTACCTAGTTAAAGCCAAAAAATCCATCCAAAGTTGATAATAACTCAAACCCAATAACATCTTGGAGTATGTTATCCATGTTAGGTGATGGATAATTATCCTTTAGTGAATCCTTGTTCAAGTTCCAAGAATCAACACAAATCCATGTCTTCATTCTTATTTCTAATAGGGACTAAATTTACCACCCATGATGAATATATGATGGGTTGAATGATCCCACCATCCCTTAATTTCTTCAATTATTCCTATATCTTAGTGGACAAGATGGGATTGATAGGATGCTATGTTTGGTATAATGGTTTTGTATTTGGGTAGAGGGGGATAACATGTTGGAAAAAGTCTTCCCTATAACCCTTTAACTTTGAATATGACCATGCTAAGTAGTTTTGGTATTTTCTTAATAACTTGATGAATGCTTCTTTATCCTTCTTTCTCAGGTGAGTATCGAGCCAAATATTCCTTGGATTCTCTTCTATCCCAATGCTAATCTTAGTCACTTTCTTTGATATATAAATATTTATAGATTTGAATCTATCAACTCTATCAAAGGATGTTTCCAGACTAACCAATCCTCTAGGGATAGTATTAGTCTTTAACTAGATAATTTATTTTCCATATAAGGTTTCCTTTCCATCATAGACTTGTATCATAGAGTCCAAATTTATAATTGTTCTTTATAAGTCATCTACATAGCATATAAACCTTCTTATTTGATCATCATTGTCAAATACTTTCCAATGATAATTATTTTCTAGGATGGAAGGACTTACCAGTACCTCAACCTCATACTCACAAGAAGGATTTCTATGTTCCAATTTAAAATAGATAGCCATCTCCACAAAAATATATACCACATGATTAATATCTTGGGTATGATATTCAATATTGAAATCATAAAACCATTCTAATTAGTCCCATACAAAATTTTGATACTGCTTCAATCTTTTCTATTTCATGGTGTAAACAAATCGGACCTACTTTACCACTAGTTATGAATCGCTCTTAACTAGTAACCTTTTGAATCCATATTCATGGGTGATCTAGAGGCCAATCATAATTTCTTCATTTTGTACAATATTATTTTTACACTCAAACGAAAATTAGGAGGAGTAACTATAAACATGGCCATTAGGGGCATAGAAGACAACCTCAGCTCCATTTCTAATGTTTGAACATGCTACATCAAAATTCATGGTCTAGATGGAGTCTTCATCAACAAAACCAAATTCAGGAGGCATTTCTATGTACTCAACACTTCTCATGAAATTTACAATGTTTATAACCACATACAACACTTCATTTAGCTAGTATTTAGGATCTTCTAAGAATAGACATTTGTAACTCCTTGTTTAAGCAAACCATCTTCCCATCCAAAGGTATAGTGGCGTAGGATAAGTGAATATGAAAACTACCCCAATACTACTATCCCATTTTTTGGACAACAACATACCCCACTTTGGTGGAGAGTCTACAATAATAATGTCCATATTTAGGAACTTATCAAGGTATTATGCAAGCTGCACCACAAATCCTTTAACCATTCCAAAAATAAGTACCTCTTAGGAATCCATGGTGAGGCATCATCCATATACTATAGTTATCCTTATACAAAGTTCATTCAACACAACTAGTGGTATAATGTTACAAGATGCACCATAGTCAAACATGCAGTTATGGACAATTAATCTATTAGTAAATAGGGTGGTATAGAATAGGTAGACATCCATTTGATTCTCTACCAATGTCATTCCAAAATACACCTCTAAGTGATGATCAGGGGACTCTAAGGTGTTCTCATTTTCCATAGGGAAAGTGAGCTAAGGCTCAATTTCAAAAATCTCATTAGCAACTATTTTATCAATGAATCCTAAATACTCAAAATCTCTTTTCCTATGCTCTAGAATTCTAAGCAATTTCACAAAAGGCACCATGACCTTAAATTGACTCAATACATGGGCCATGTCATAAAATAGATATTTGGGTAGAGGAGTGTTAGTAGGTAGACTAGTGACATTCTCATTTGGGATACACCCCTCAAGATTTAGGGGGAAAGGAATAGGAGAACCTACATGTTTTACTTCACTTTTCAAAGGAGGCTTCCTAGGTTCATCCTTCTTAGGAATACTAGATAATAGGGGAGTTTTATTCTTGGCATGGGTATCTATTGGTTTGACATTATTAGCTGCAAAAATAGGCTTGGTGGAATTTTAGACTTCATTATTCCCTCTGGTTTCCTTTTCTTTAGTCTCTACATTAGGAGCAATAAAGTATTTATCTTTTGGAGGAGTATTCTAGTCTTTACTTCTCAAATTATACTCATTTTTCTCTTTTGAAATTATTGCATGGATCATCAATTTATAATCCTCAACTGATGGAGGTAAATATCCATACTTTTCTTTCATTATGATCTTAGAAACTCAAAATCATGAACAAGCAATTCATATTCATGTATCATGTTTATATCACAGATGAAATATGGGGTCATGACCCTTATATTTTCACATGCTCATTAGAATGATTGAGTAGTGGTAGTGCTCATAAACTCTATAGATGAAAAATTAACCAACAAATAATGTTTATAAATTCAAAAAGTAAAACATTCATATGCTAGAACGTCTTCATAATTAGGGACATCTAGATCACTCACAACTTTCTCTCAAAAGGTATAACTTGCCATTCTTTAGAATTCAACAATGTAGATATCATATTCATCAGATGTAGATTGAAATCCTTTTGAATCCTAACCATCATAATTATCTATTTTATATGGGGGATGAGGGAGGAATCACTTGTCACACTATTTGACATCATAATTAACTATATTGACTTTTGTAACTAAAGGATCCGGTACTTCCCTTCCACCTCCTTGGTTCTAGTTTATTTCATGTTTGTCATTCCTTGCTAACCCATTTCCTTTATCATTATTCTTCACTTGGAAATGTAACCTACCTTGAATCTCAGGGATGAATCCTTTCCTCCCTTTTTTGATTCCTCATATCATCATGGTTAGAAAAACACTGAGATAACCCCTTTTTTGCTCTATCCAACTTGTAGGAGATCTCTTTCATAGTGGTGGCTAAAGTATTCACAATTTACTCTAGGTTTACACTCTTTTTTAAGGCTTGAGGCTTCTCAGGATTTACTATATTGACATAATTCCTCTTTCTTAAAAACTTACCCATAGCTTTGATGTTATTTTCTATTTGGATAACCAAATTAAAAGCCATCCTTAAATTTTTTAGAGCCTTATCTCTGAGATATTATGCTACTTTATTATCAAATACATTATAATACTTAATCAAGGAAGTAGTGAGACTAGGTAAAATGTCCTCTGGTAGCCTTCTCTACACTTTATAGAACCTAGAGTTAAAATCCTTGACACATTCATTAGGATTTTTCTTGAGGCTTTCAAATTTGGTAAGCAAGAATCTAAGATAAATGATATGATTGAATTGCATCTTAAATAACTCAATCATGGCCTACCATGTGTCTATGGATCCATAATGGAGGGAATTTAACCACTCTCAGGCCTCATATTCAAGTGTGTTCATAAAGAGCTTTATGCACACATCTTCCAAATAAATTTCATAATCTTCGATAACGTTCAAGAAGAATTTCAAATGTTATTCCCTAGACATGACATTATTCCCTTGAAACTTAGGAAAAATATTGATAAATTTGATGTGAACTTCATTGCGGAAACCAAACATCCCATTGAATTTAATAGGTCTAAACTTTAGGAACATAAATGGTCTGCATCTATTATCTGGACCTTGGTCTTATTCACTATCATTGTAATTACCTACATTAAACATCTTCCTTCTCAGATCATGGTCTCCCATCTCTAAATTTGAAGATGAATATGAACTATGGGATGATTGAGAATGAATACTATAAGAAGGGATTGAAGGAGGAGAATTATAATGATCCTTAATTTTTGATAAGGAGGAGAGATTCTTCTTTGGGAAGAAGGATCTAGACTTGTAGGGACCTTAGATTTCTCTAAGGCTCTTTGGTATCCTTCAACCAAAGGGATATTAGAGAAGAGGGGGTAGATAAAATGAGTGAAAATGTGATCAAATCTTACTTAAATACCTTAGCTTTGGTCTACAATAGGCATCCACACTTATCTCCTTTTGGATGGATCTTTTAACTCAGGGACGAGCTCTTTAAATGGATATTTCTAAAAGGAAGACCTAGTACCCTCTAGATTTATAGATCTAAAGGAAAATATTCAAGATAAAGAAAAATACTTGTAGCAGACATTGATATTTAAACCTTAAAAATAACATAGTCACCATTAGAATCAAAACTTCTAGACCAAAAACATACACAATAACTAATAGAATGCAAACTTTTAGACACTAAAAAAAATTCCAAGAATGTTTACTAACTTCTCATAGCATGTGGGTGAACACTTCCATCAAAGTCAGTAAGAAAGGTTGTAAATATGTTAATAAATCAAAGATGAATAATGTGGTGTAGTAAGAACAAAGAACCAAAAAAATAAAAAAACACTTATAGCTCTGTTTAAGTATTCTTGGTATCATGGGTAACAAGAAACCTCAATGATAATGATGCTAGAAATATTTTAGTTTCTAGTTGTAAAACTCTACCACTTGAAATTACACACTTTATTAGAGTGGAAAGAAAAGATGGAAACCCCACTTAATATGTCATTATATCCAGGGAAAGGTTTAACATCATGACTGGACCAAATGTATAAAATAATTGGGAGACACCTACAAAGGGTATAGTTAGTTCCCTATTGCTTTTGGCTCTAGCTTAACCAAGGTGATAGGATCTAAGGGGTAGCCTAACTCATATGAAGGGATTATTTAATTCAATATTCTTAGGTATTATTGGCATAAAGGAATATAAATCTAACTAGAACACAACTAATTTTTCATAAACCACCTAATAAGGGTTGTTACATGAAGTAAGGAAAGGTTTTAGGTCAAACACAAACTACTAAAGACATATATGGACATGATTAAAACTTCCATTATAAATAATCTTAAAAAATAGAGAGATAAATAAGAGATTGTAATGTTGATCTTTAACACACAAAATTCAAACACATGCTAAGTATACAAAATTTATGCACTCATAGGCAAAAAAAATATTTAGATATGTAGAAGATGTGTTGTATGTAGGGTAAAATAGGTTAGGAAAAATTTATTAATTAATATATATTAAAGTGGAGGGTTAATAGATGAGCACAAATAAGTTCACATAAACTACTATGTCACCTTTACCATCAAATGTGCCATAGATCTAAAATAAACAAAACTAAAATTATGCGTAAATGACATCCTTCAAGATCCCCTTATAATTGAATCTTTAAGCCTAGGAATAACCTTACAAAGTTTATCAACACCCTATTCACAAAATATCAAAGTAAAAAGGATTTTATAATCTATATATACACTTTAAATGACCACCATAAAGACGAATACCTTAGATCACCAATCAACTAAGCATGTAAAACATGTAATTGTACTTCAACAATGGAAAGAAAATGGAAACCAATAGAAAATTTCATTTATCACTTGAATTAAAAATGAATACAATGTGTATTTAACAATATAATAGATTGACACTATGCAAGAAAATCCTATAACAAGGGAGACATGTATAATGCTCTCAAATCTTGCCAATTATTTTTCATCAGAAGTCACTTTGGCACCAGAAGTATTATATAGTGATAAATATTCAAGGCTAAAACTCTTGACTCAAAAATTTAACCAACCACTATAAAGGGACATGCCCCCTTTATTTATATAATTTAGCTAATCCTAGCATATTCCTAAAGATGCTCTAACTAGAAGATTCCTTCATGGGTCTAGAGTTTGTTAGACCTTGTAATAAACATGATTCCTTGGATTATGCTCATGATCCTATGATGATGGCAAGCCTGATCCTCCACTAAAAAAAATATTTCTTGTTATCCATGTGGAGGATGATCTTGCAAGAGATAAAACAAAACATTGTCTTCTTGCATAAAAAATAAAAACATTCCTTTCGTATGCACATGATTACACAAAAAATACCTTGAAATGGAAGTGCCACTAATAAATGAATTAAAATGGTTTCCTAGTGGGAAACAAGAAAAGAAAAATGGAAATAAAGAGAAAAGAAAAGTAGTGCCAACTTAGAAGAAATTGAAATATTTGATTTAGGTCCCATAATCGATCTAAATAATAGAATCCTTTGCCAACCTATTATTTTATTTAGTATATTATTTGAGCATGGGGGAGATACTCCCTTTGTCTAGGCCTTCTTGGAATTTAAATTTGACTTTATACTCCTCAAGCCAGGTGGTAGTCCTCTAAAGCATAGTTTGCTTCCATCCAATGAGTTCCTTGAGTTGGTCACAAGATTTCTCAATTGACACCAACTGCTTTATCTTATGAATATCAAAAGACTCTAATGGTACATCAATGAGGTTCTTTAAAGAACCACACACTATCTCCTCCCCTAAATCATTTATACCATCAAGGCTCACCATTTTTATCAATGCAACATCTATCTCTTTTGTTATAGTCTTGAGAGACTATTCTTCTCCTTTTAGATTGAAGATGTCATCTTCGAGCATCATTAGACAATGCTTGATTACTAGTTGATACTCCTTGGGACTTTTGTGATCATTTAGAGTAATGATATTCTCTATAATCAAAGTGTCTATACCCATATTAAATATCTCATCCACCTTCCACTAAGCTTCTTCCCACTTTGTGGTGTTTACCTCATAAGAAAACATCTATGCATCACACTCCCTTCTATTATCTACTATATTATTCAATAATTTAAATGTTGGGTTGATTATCTCTTCTACCTTAGTACCCAAGTATTTTTGGGATTCCTATGGCACTCACCCTCTAGTCTTAAGATCATCAATCTGACTAAAGTTAAGTGATGCAAAGGAGAGATGGAGAGGACCTAGAGCCATGCTAGTATTTGGAGTAACTACCTTAGGCTCACTCATTAACTTTTGAAAGTAAAATATCATAGCATAGTTTATGACTTCACCTCCTCCATGGTAACCTTGTCTTTATCCATTTTATGGGCCACCATACTACCCAAAACCTATGATCTATCTTTTAGCTCATTCTTTGATAGCTCCCCCAAACTATAGCTATAGATGGTGTAGATTTTAAGGGGAGCATCCTTCTTTAATGCATCAAGTGGAGGGATAACTATATGTACATTTCTTTCTCTTGTGGTGGTGAGGGTGGTCTTAGAATGTTTTCTAGGCTTTTTTTGGGGCTTCACTTTATGTGCTTGAGTGATCTTCATTACATTGATCTCCTTGATTTTTCTCATGATGCCCCATTTCTCGTTGACCTATTCTTTAACCTAGAGGAGGGGTCTAGTATAGAATCCCATTGAAGTGGTGGACATTGATAATGGCCTTAAGATAGTGAAAGTTGGTTTCATTGGGGTGTTTGATGTAGGGAGTGCCATAGGAGTGTGTTATGTGAATAACACAAAATGCTCAATTTATTTATCACTCTAATGATCCTCACCACCTTTATTTTCTCCATGTTCCACTTCTAGCTTCAGCTTTATTTGATCTAGGAATTCAAACTCTAACCCATGCTAATGAGATCCCTTCAAAAACTTCTCAATCAAACTCCCTTATTCTATAGACTAGCTAGAAGGTTGTATACCCACTTCACCTTTTTTATTTTCTTGGGCCTTAGGCATGGATGAGGTTATGGTGATATCCTTGTTACCTTTAGGCAACCTTTCACTAGTCATGGCCTTAAGAACTTTATTATGCATTGGGTCATGGACCCTGATGCAAGGGAGAAGTCCTCATGGTACTTCAATTGAAGCAACACTTCTAGAAGTACCTTCCTTAAAATATTTATTTAAGTCATCCAATTTCTTACTTTTTTTTTATGGGTGGGGGTACATATTTGCATGTTTTCTCCAAAACCTTCTTCTACACTCGCCTTTTCCTCTAGTGTTAAACTTGACACCTTTAGAGGGGAATGGATATCTTTTGGTACCTCTGAAGCTACATGTAATCCTTCTTACTCAATGACCACCTCAAAATAAGTGTTACCTTAAATGTTTTTCTCCAACTCTACTTTACCTTTATCATCATATTTATTCAGTTCTTCAAATTTATCCTGATCACCTTGGCCTAGTGGTTGGGTGATGACATTATCAATGAATGTGTCTATATCTAATGAAATGGTTTCTTTTTCTTGAGGGGCCTGAGCTTGTGTGGCTACCTTAATTCCAACTTTTACTACATCATTTAAATACAAAGGAACACTTGAGGTTAAAATGTATTTCTTATTACCTTTGCTCTCTACTCCCAAGGGACCCTCTTCTATAGATAAACCCATCACCAAGGCCTTCACTAGGGTCTGAGGTATTTCCCTTGGAGTTTTTTCCCTAATTTTGACCTATAAAGGAGTGAATGCACACTTATCTTCATTACCTTGATGATGGTCCTACCCTCATCTAAATATTCATTATAACTCATATCCCTCAAATTTTGGGCATATGAGGACAGGTCTTCTTTTATCTTCATAAGGGATTCTTTAGAACGTAGGTCCTTAAACACCTCTTTTCTCTTAGCAGGAAATCCACTTGTAGGTTCTAGAGCCATTTTAATTCTCTTTTGTCTAAGTTACTCTCTTTATTCATCCCCTCCTCTCTTCCTTGAATATATCATTAGGGGAGGGGTAGTTGTTTCTTATTATGTTAGTAGAGTAGGTGGAATTGTAGCTAGATTGGTAGTGGGGATGGATACTAAAATGTATGGTATTGTTGGGGATTTTTCTCCCAAAATGGATATGTGGGTAGCACTAGCCAATGTAACCTCCCTAATAATAATTTTATCCTAATTTTCTTTTATTATCTTTGAGAAGGATAATTTAGCCTTAGATTGTGTTACTATTATTGAATCCACATCAATTGGCTTGGTGAAATCAACATCACCAAGATTGCACTTCCCCTTGCCATTCAATGTTGGAGGTGGATCCATAGGATCACAATTGTATTCTAGGAGAAAGCCTTTTATCTCTTGAACCTATTTGAGCTCTTGGAGGGTAGGGGTGGCATATGCACCAATATCAACCCCATGTTCCTTCAACCACCTGAAGGTTCTTCACATAATTAGAAATGATCTTTAAGGGATAGAATTATTCTCTTTAACATTGAAGTATACCTATGAGATGTCCTAGGATTCAATATTGGTTTTAGTATACACTAAAGATAGTGTCATCTTATCATCCACCAAGTCCTTTAGGATGTGAGTGATATTATAAGTAATAACCTCTTAGACTATCAACCTCATATAATCTAGCTTTCTAATATCCTCTTTGATGGTTCAGTCAAACTAGATATGTTTATAACGTCATTGATGTAGAATCACATTGGTTTCCATGTTTACCATACATCTAATGTCATAGTTGGGCCTAAGTGGCACCTTATCAATTATATACTAGCCCATATCCTATTCTAATCCCTTCAATTTAAAAATAGAAGGACATGAATAATATCTAATTTGAACCAAAACCTTAAATGGATTATTTATATTTTTGGCTACTATTATCTCATGTAGAGGTACCATCTATTGGCTCAAATCCATTACTACCAACTTATCATCTAGGTACCTTGGTAATTTGTGTGGACACCCTGAGTAACCACTTATCTTGATGTAGGTGAATGTCCTAAATTGAATGTAAGAAGTGCCATACTTCTTAATTATTTCCTTGGTCACCTTATAAAATCTATTGAGGCTTCTCAAAGGAAAGAAAACACTTATCATAGTGTGAAAAATCAATTTTACACCCTAAAATAATTCTTGTTGAAACCATCCATAGTAGTTTTTGGGTACATCTCATAAATTCTCATTCCATTGGGGTTCCTAGTGAGCCCATGGAATGTCCTGTTGTGCATCAAGTTGTACATTAAATATTAGGACATGTAAAATGTACCTATAGATGCCTCTTTTGAAAGAATTATAGCTTGGAGTTGCATTATTTGCCTATATAAATTATCACTAAGAATGGTGGCCTAGTCTAACTTCTACTTTTCTAACATACAAATTAGGATCAAGAACATCCATGCTCAAATTTTTCCATGATGGGCATCCCATAAATCATAAAAACCATGTTGATGACATACTAGGGTAATTTTTTAAATTCCAACATCTTTAGACTTTTAGGCATCCTGGAGACCTTTTGTCTTCTCTTGGCCAACTAGCAGGAGTTGAAAATATCCCAAATTTCCTTATCATTCTTCTCTGCATACTCAAAGTATTCCTCTAAGGAGAGTATAATGATTTTTATCTAGGGAATAACCCAAAGCATGGTGCTAAGGTCCATAGGGGTGAAATAATATACAGCTGACTAGCAACTATTGATGACTATCCTTGTGTCTAGTTGATAAACCCTATCACACATGATAACTAGTTTTGGGTATAGGATAGCTAAGGGGAATGCTATTGTAGGGGCATTGCAACTCATGCCCATATTATAAAAAATAAGAAGGGGGTCTATCTATTTCAAAACATTTAACAAAGATTTAATGTCTAACCCATAGATATCTTTGTCTTTAATCCCATCCAAGATTGAGATAGTTTTGCTCTTTATTGAGGTGTAAGATGTCACCATTTTTCCCTAGCTCTCTAGTGCACCACATTAAATCTAAACAAACCCTTCTCTCAAAAAGCAATAAAAATACCTCTCAAACCCTCTCAAAGAACAAAAAATAATGAGCTAATAGGATGCTTATTATTAATCTAGAGGGTTACACCTAATGGAAGCCAAAAATCCATGAAGAATTCATCGTAATCACTTTCTCATAATACATGTAGGTAGGGCACATAGATAGCTTGAAGACACAAATGGAAGCTCTAAATGTAAAATGTAAATGCAAATGAAGGAAAATTACTTAGTTATAATTCTTTGTATTTTGAAATTAGGTTTACCATTAATGCTTTGAATTACAGTGGCTATTTGACAACTATCCTCATTAATCACTTGAGCTTCATTTGAAAAAAGAGAAGGAAGGTGCAAATGTTTATTTTATGTTAGGTGACCCTCCTTGAAACATGTGGACCTATACAAGTGGAAAATACCTCATGGTACCTTTTTGGGCCTTTAGGGACTTTTAAACTTTTTCACTTATTATTTTCCTTTGGTGTAGTGGTGGAATATGCCCTAAGCTCCTAATGGGATGTAGGAATGCCATGTGTCATTATTCAATTTTAAAATTCAGGCATTTGGGGACCTTTTTAACCTTGCCCATCAAAAAGGTAAGTGAAGAAATCTTCAAATAGGGCCCAAAATCTAAAAGGCCCTAAGGAGCTACCATGTGGCATCACTTTCTTTACAAGTTTGGGCATTCAAGCCCTCAAGACATTTTTCACCTTATCCACCAAAAGGTAAGTGAGGCAATCTTCAAAAGGGTCTTGGAACTCATAAATCCTTGAGAACCCACCACATGTCAAACATAGACTTAAGCTTAGACTCTCAACCACTTTTTACCTTTTCACTAATTTTTTTCATTTGGGGAAGGTTGCAAGATCCTCCTAACCCTTGAAAAGATTCAAATGATTCCTCTGAGCTAGATATGTCTCCTTCATTTGGTTCATTATGAAAATTTTCTCCTTAATCATAAAAAAACATTGTATTTATAACTTGGCAATTTAATTTGAGGCCCTAAAATCTCTTCTTCAAATATAAGGTGGAAAATCAATACACAAAAAGAGGCTTGGCTATACTTTTATCTTCTTACTATGAATTGTCTTCCCATGAAAACTTTAGTCAACCATGTTATTACTTTAGAACTATATAAAATGTCCTTTAATCATAGAGAGTTCCCTTTGCACCTTTTTCATACATTCTTAGAGAATTTTACAAGGGAAAAGTTCCTAAAGAAAACAATCCTTCAAAAAATTTATAGAAGTGAAATGACCCTTTAAAGGTGACCTTCAAGAATCTTATAAAGTAAAAATGCCTGAGGAAAGGTTATTTTAGATCTTTTTCAAGGGAAAGATGATCCTAAAAATCCTTTTATATTTTTATGCAAGTGAATCATCTGAAGGGAAAATGCCCTTTGGAATTTTTTCTATGGAAATTTTTTTGAGATAAATGATACAAAAACATTTAACACAAAAAGACAAGGTATGGGAATCTTTCAAAACTTTTGGGGTGGACAAAATGTCTAACAAAAATAAGTCTTTGGTGTTTTTGTCCAAGACAAAAATCCCAAAGATCTATTTTTTTAGCATTGTGTTTGTGCCAAAAGGCCTAAAAATTTAAAGGGATGGAATGTTTTTACTCAGCAAAAGCAATACAAAAGACTTGGAAAATTACTAGCATGAACTTTGAACTTCTAAAGGAATATATAAAGACAAGACTAGGGTAGTGACTAAAACATTGATACTCACCCAATTTGGACTGAGGCATTTTATTGATGAGGGCCCAATTACTCTAGTGCAATTTTGGGCACTAACACTAAGCAAATTTGTTATTTTTAGTATTTAGGATGTTACACTTAGGTGTTTATGTCTTTTTTATCCTTTTTAAACATAGTTTTGAGTCTAACTATCTATTTTTCATATCATGTCAAAAATGATTCTTGTTTATACATTACTCCTTTATTTGAAGAAGCATTATGCTAGACATTTGATATCACACCTTTGCCTTAAACTTTTCCAAAAACCTTTATGTGTGTAATTCAATAGGAAAGGGTATCATTATGCTACCCATTTCATTCCAAATATGTTTCCTTTGAGACTTGAAACAAAACTTTTCCCATATCTTTAGAGCATGATAACACTATTATGTTAATCAAATCATTTTAAATACTTGTTACCTTATGTCTAAATCCAAATTTTAAAAACCACATATGCCTTAGGGATCTATACCTAATGTCGTTATTCCATTTATCTTTGTGTAGCTTGTTGTCTATTTAAAAAATGATAGTTTTCTATGTTGAGTTTGTAACTACTCTTGACAAGTTCAAATCCAAACATTGATTCATTTCATCTTATGCCTTATGTAATTATGGCCTAGACATCAATATTTCACTTTTAGGTTGTGTAACTTAGATTAATTCTTTTTTTAGTTTAAAAACTATTGTGTGTGCCTAGATCTAGGTGAAGTAGTCTATCTTTCATATTCCTTTTATTTCATACCTTATACTAACTAACCAAGTTCATGTTTAAATCCTAATGCCTAGTTTATGATAAAATATTTCAAATTTGTTATATTAAATCTCATACCTCATTTCATTTAAAGTCTAGCTTTTGTGCATTTTCCAAAAGACCTAGTAATGACTATTTTAATCCTAGCTTTTATACCTTTTCTAAAAGACTTATCAACTTTTGTTTTCTTTATATTATACTTGTTTAAGAAATTTTTTACATAAAGTTTGGCATTCTAGTTTTTATTCATCCACTTGACCTTTTTGTGTAAGACATTTGGTGTTTGACATTTATGTTAGACTATTTTTTTAACAAGTTTTAGCACCAAACCTTTTTGTAAATACAAATTCACTCTTCAACCAAGTAAGTATATGTTTGGACCATTTGCCTTTTGTACCTTGTTTTTAAGGATTTGTATAACTCTAGGTTTTTTTGTGAAACATTCATCATTGATTTAGAAATGTCTGATTACCCTCAAGTTGAACCATGTATAATCCAAGTTATGATAACATTATCAAACAAATTAAGTTTGATCAATACCCCTATGGTGATGATGTGGTTTGTGAGATAGATCCATATCACCCTTACAAATACTCAATATGGGGAACAAAACCAAGATATTTAAGATTAGTATGTAGTGATACCTTCTTTGGGCTAAAAAATGTACCAAGTTTGACCTTTCACCACTCATGGTACCTAATCCCCCACTTATACCATTAACCCTCCTTTAGTCTTTATGAGCCACCAATATCCACAACATCTAAGGATAAACATACTAATACCTCATCCTTTGGCCCATGGTAATAATCAATATTTAGAACTCCCTACCATTACTATTTTATGAATTCATCCTTTAGCTTATGATAGAAACCATTCTTCAAACTGACCTACCATTACCATTATAGGACCTCATCTTTTAGCTCATAATAAAAAAAGATTTGAAATGCCGTAATATTACCATTATAGGCCCTTAAAATTATGGTAGCTTGTTATCTCAAAAAGTTATGTAATCACTACTAGATGAGTCATAGTTACTATCCTAAATTGGAAACCAACCTTTGTTAATCTCATTTTAGATAAGCCTATCATTATCTAACCATCTATAATCCTTCATCCATCACCAACCTTACCCCACTTTAGAAAACCAATGCCAATGTTTGAGACATAATAGATCTAATAATTACCACTCCAATAGAGCCAATCATTTAAAGACCAAGATATGTTCAAAACTATTATTCTACAACTACTTGTAAACCAAGGCCAGTAGAACCAATCAATCCATAATGTTTTTTATTGAACCACCCATTTGTGATGAGTCAACCTATGATTAATAAACTTTGGATACTATCCCTATTATAAAGGATTATCACTCTAAAATATAGTATTTTTTGAGTCACTTGTTAATGATTATAACTACCTTTGGGAAAAACATTATCTCCACAATTTTCCTATTTTTTAAGAGCCTCCATTTGAAAATCCAATCATTTTGGAATTTTATCTTGACCTTTTTACCCTCGTTAAGGAGTCTCACTTTAATAAACCAATTGATCCAAAACTCAAAAGCTTTGGTTGAAATATAATTCAAGAAATAATAACAACACAATTCAAATAATGTTATTTTTGAGAAGAGATATTTTATTGATCAAATTTATAGACCCAAACATATGACTATCTTTGAGAAGAGATGTCTAATTTCCATTTCAAGTTAAATATTCATTTATACATGTTTTTAAGGTGATATGAGGATGTGGAAGGTCACTAATCTTTAGGGAGATTAAGTGGTTTGACTTCCATGATTTACAACAATATAGAATTTGAGGAATTACTATTTTTAGACTACACTACTAAAATTGAAATTTAGGGAAATTACATTGTATTTTATGAGATAAAAATACATTTTATGGATATAAATTCCATCTCACCACATTCTCCTCATTCTTATCTTTCCAATGGTTCAAACGGTGAGTCAATTGGAGCTACAGTGCAAAAGTTATGGCTCCCGGAAGTTCCATCATTAATTAAGGTGGACCCATCACCTGAATTATCGCCTGAATTATTACCCAGATCACCAATATCTATGTATCCAATTATTCCATAATATGTTATTACTTTTATAATACCAAACATTTAATAAGACATAATTATAACATCATCCACACTAGATAATGAATCAACATTGAAGCTAGGTTATATTTTTGAATCAACATTAGATTTAGCATCACAAGCAAAATCAACATCAGTCACAACATTAGATTTAGAGTCTTTGGGTCAGACCCAAATTAATAATCAAAATACATTTATGGTTATTACAACATTATTTACGCATACCTTATAGATCAATTTGAATATAGTTGTGATCCTTCCATAGTTTTTGAGGATGATTACTTCAACTTTGACATAATTTATCCTAGTATATTTTATGAGGATTGTGTTACCTCTTTCCATTACATTACCATTCCATATGGTATTAACATCAACCAACATAGCCATTATATTGATATTTCAAGCCCCACAAGTGTCAATTAAGACTGATAAAATCATACCTTGTTGAAGTGCATCCATGGTTACATATCATTTTTAGAATATTAGGGGGTGAAAGACCACATTCATTACAAATAAAAACAATCTCCTATTAAAACCTTTTTTGATGTGTTAGGGGGAAACCAAATTTAAAACTCAATGTCTTCTAGTGAAACCTTGTTTGAGGCACTAGAAGATAATCAATGTCAAAATTCAATGTTACTTAGTGAAACATTTTTGGAGGAGCCATGGGACAATGAAGACAACTTTATTGGTGAAAACCTATTTTAGGTGCCAATAGGTTAGCACAATAGTTATTTGCTACTTGATAAATTCATTATTAAAAATAACATCAATACAACTTCTAATCTACCACATAATCGGTAACTACTCTCAGTCCCAAATAAAATAAAAATTTGATGGTCCTATCAAGAGAATATTAAAAAGTATTTATACCCACCATAACCAAAATTATGTCTAATTTTAAATCAACAACATTGTGTGTGCCTAAAAATCCCAACCTTTATTTATTTCCAAACCATTATACATTACATTATCATCCACCTTTACATTGCCAGATTATAACTATTAGCCAATATTCATCCCTATTTGCCATCCCTAGCCACACTTTCCTTTATAGAAGCTATGGATACATATTATCTTGACATTTTAAGGAAATATAATCAATGACCAATGAAGATCACAACAACATTATTGGAGTCCAAATCTGTAATAAGTTATTGATAGAGTATGTATTCATATAAGGTGTGGGCTATCAATTTAAACATGATTGACTATTTTGGTTATATCATATGTTTATTAGGACATGCATCTCCACATTATTAGGAATAATATAACAATACCTTTTCCCTACCATTTATCTTACCTTATCACTTGGGGGTAACCCTATTACCATTATAAAATCAATGTCATTAAACAATGCCATATTATATACCATCCTACCATACCTTCAATATTGACTAAACTTTTTTTTACCCATATTACCTACCACTTTTTACCTTCATTTCATTTGTTCTTCTAGTACCTTCAGTAGGGGGATATCCATCTAGTTTCAATAGTTTTAGAGTTACGTGTTAAAATAATAGTTTATGAAGGTAGTATGATAGTGGATCTAGGAATTACATATTTTATTTACACTTGGAAAGTGTTATTGATTATAACCACATTTTCACAAATCAATATTCCACCTTGTGTTAATAATTATAACTGCCTATGGGAAAATTAAGAATAACACCTTTATCATGCATTATCGCATCACCTAGCCATTATTATTATTGTAATTTGCCTTACCACTTTCATTTATTTAAAAAAATGTTGTTACCTAGTTGGATATCACTAAATTTTATGTTACTATAACTACTATGGCTTGAGGTCCTAATGGGACTATGTAGTACATACTAGATTCACATTAAGGTCAGCTCATTCCCCCTTTTACATATGCTCTCATAATTTTATGAGCAACCTAAGCCATGTTTTTGCAATTTTTTGAGTGGTATCTTGTCAATATCTAATGCTTTAATATAACTCAAAATTCTAAAAACATTCAAAAAAATTCAAAAACCTAAACATTATAAAATTGGCTTACCCTCCTAGAGAGATATGGCTTCAAAATCTAAAAACATTTGTCTTATTTAAACCTAGTTAGTTATCCTTGGTCCACTCTACTAAGGTATATCCACTATTGATTCTAATCCATTCCATTCCCATTAGGGGTGTGACCTTATATTTTCATGTATCCTTTCTTGGGGTACCACATGTTTATCATTACATTAAACATTCACATGTAGATATTAACTTGGTTGATGACAAGATGTTTGATATTGTTTTTTATTTCAAGTTTTCTATGTGTTTGTTTACTTATTTGTTTTTTGTTTGTTTTCATACTTTTTTATTTCATTATTGTGACTTGACTTGGCCTATATGCATTTATTATGTTATTCCTTGTTCATTATTCTCTTTCCATCCACATTCATATGTCAACATTGTCATCATGGCTTTTTATCATTGGTGCATTGTTTTTAATTGTTTATTGGATTTTGTGCCATTATTTATGCATATTTTTGATAATTTATCATGGTGTATTATATCATGTTGCGTACTATAACAAGATATAGAAAAAAATAGCTTGGGAAATCTTACAAGTAATGGAACTATAGAAACTTCTCCTTGGTAACCTTGGTAAATTCTTCCACCCACCATAAAATTAACCCATTGAACATTATATTTGTATTATTTTTAATAAGGATGAGAATCTCTACATTGGTAGATACAATCTAATCATTCACATTGATCAATTCTTATTCTCCTAATCATCTCTATCATCACTTTGTGCATCCTCATGTGCCTATTTGTTTTTGGATTCTTAAGTAATTAGACCATCACATATACATTAATACCCACTCATATTTAATTTGTATGATAGATAATATCCTTGAGTTATGATTTCCAATATACCCTACTAAGGCACAACCAAAAATAATTATTCAATCTAGGTAATTTTAATTATTATAACCACCTATGGGTAGATCATTATTTTGACTCATCTACCCTACTTTGGCATGTTCCTATGGCACTAATTATAATTGAATTTAGACAAATTAGTATCTCAAAATTTATTATTGATTATAATTACCTTTGGGAAAATAAATACTTGTTAAATCAAATCCATACAAGCATTATCTTAATTGGAATTAATCTCACCCATCGATTAATTTAATTCTTTTTCTTGCTTCTTTTTTAGGGATCATCCATGAATCATATGTGTTGGCCACTACCTTGAGGGGGAATAATTATAGGCTTCCCAAACATTGTTTGGATATTTTTCTTTAGTCATTAACTATTTTATTTCTTGACATCCTTTTTCATTCTTTAATAATACATTATTGTGCCTACATCTTGAAATGCCTTCCTAAATAAGGGTAAACTATAGACACCTAAAATTGGCCACAACTAGCTTCCAACCAAACATCAAATTGATCCCTACCAACCATTATAAATTAATCCTTGGAATCACTGAACATCCCAACATTTCTTGTGCATCATTCATCAGCTCTAATATATGTTAATTCATCCCTATTTGGGATACTATCCCATATACAATAATAAAATCTCATGGATTCATACATAATCACCTTGCATCATCATAACTATCAATTTGGCCTATAGACATATTAAGTGGGGCACTTACATAATTATTCAAATCTTCAAAGAGCTAAAAGGCTAATCAAAATCAATCATCTATTTAAATAGGATTAAATTCTTCATTTAATTATCCATTTTAAATTAATGAATATATAAAAAATGGAAATTACAAAAATCAAAATATCAAAGCCTTTCATCATTTCCTTTATGAGTTGTCAAGATCTTTGAAAATATCCTAAAATATTTAATTTAAGAGCCATGCCTAGTAATTTCAAATAATAATTACTTAAAAACTATTAACTCAATTGGAGTTGGTTTTAACCCACCTATGTTTAGTTTGAACCCATTCCAAACCTAAACTCAAACTTAACTCATCTTGGGTGAGAGTTAATTCTAAAGGCTATAAATACAAGGCCATGCCTACTAATTTATAAGTTCTTAGAAACCAAAGTTATAATGATAATTTGGAGAGAGACAAGATTTATAGGTAAGGTTAGCATGCCAAATTCTTAATAAAAAAATCATAATCCAAGGTGCCAAGGAGAGAAGGAACCAAAAAACCTCCACTATCAAATTCTTCCTCATGCACAAATGAAAAAAGCCATTCTACAAACCATTTAGTGCTCCAGGGAAGGCAAAAGAGTTATTTATTTTATGTTTTCCTTGTGATTTCATTTAGTTCTTGTTACCTAATCTCTCCCTAGTGTCTACGTTATAGGTTTTAGGATTTAGTGTGTTAATTTAATTAGTTTTATGAAACTAACATAAGACTAACCTCCTCTCTATGTCAAATTCCTAGTTCATAGCATCAAGGTATCAAGAAATCAAATCTCAAGATGGTACTCAACCATGAGACTAATGGAAGCATTTGTGAGGATTTGGGTTAATCGAACAAAGTTAATTATAGACAAAATATAACCATTGATTCCTTAATTAAATGAGGATAGTGGAATGTGCATGAGTAGGCTAAAACATTAGAAAAGGAGATAATTTTTTGACTTCAAATTTGATTTGGTTTTAGCTTTGTGAAACCAACATTTAAAATAGCATAAAAAAAGTTTAAAAAAAACTTTAGAATCATATCACCATGTTATGTGTATGAGGCATGGAATATTAAGCTATGGAAAACAAACCAACAAAGTGAAAATCTATGGAAAATTTGGAAACCAATGGTTGGATTAGTAAGCTGGGTGAGATAATGATGTAACCAATGAATGGCAAGGGCCAAGAATGTATTTTGTAGGTCAAGAATAATAATAATTGAGTGATGACTTAGGTGGTTGAATATATGGGTTAGATTAAAAATACAAATTTTGATCCAAGAACCATAATCCAATATACAAGTTGTCAACCAACAAAACACAAATCCTTACAACCTAGCTACAAATATATTGAATGAATAATTGCAAACAAATTTTCAAATTGTTCACATTTTTTATTGATTAATGGCTACCATGGAGGTGTTATGATACCATGTAAAAGTGTTATATACACTAATGAAACTATATGATCACTCTTACATACCATTACCATAGAGAATCAAAACATTATACACATAATAATCAAATAAATATTATGCACAAAAGAGTCTCCATATTATTTCCTTTGAACAATATATAATCTTGATATTTCTCTCTCTCATAGGTACTTAAGAGAAGAACAAGGAGTTCCTAATAAATAGGCAAATGATATGGTTTCACAAAAACCACTTGATCTTTGTAATCAACTCGAATATAGGTATATTGTCTTAAATAAGTTCACAATAAAAATAATATTCATGAACACAAACAAAACAATCCAATGAATATGACAAAACTCCAAATCAAGCTTAACTCTATGAGTGGATATAAACATGGATAAAAATAAAATTAGTTTCGAAATAGCTCAAACCACTAGCCAATGTGAACACAACCAATTTAATAATATTATATTACATGGATATGTTATTTTATAGGAATGACATTGATACATATGGTCATTATACACTAGTTTCATTTACTATACGTTTTTTCTTACTTCACTACATGATAAGTTAGGAATTTATTGCTTATTATGTGTAGCCTTTGACCTCGTGTGTGTGTGTGTGTGTGTGTGTGTGTGTGTGTGTGTGTGTGTGTGTGTGTGTGTGTGTGTGTGTGTGTGTGTGTGTGTGTGTGTGTGTGTGTGTGTGTGTGTGTGTGTGTGTGTGTGTGTGCGTGTGCGTGTGTGCGCGCGTGCGTGCGTGCATGCGTGTGTGTGTGTATGTGTGCGTGCGTGCATGCACAAAAACATGTATTATTACTTGGATGAAATTTTCATATAATTTGTGTTGGTTCCTTGGCCTTGTGTTTTTTTATCACCTTTTCACATCCTTTGTATGTGGATTTTAGGCCTTATGTGTGACATTATATGAAAATTGTGTGACATAATATGACATTAATTATATGTTAATTACTTATAAATTTGGTTCCATAATTCATATAATGTATTACTTATATATTCTATTCTTAATTTGGTTCCATGATACATATCATACACATATCGCTTATGTTCTTCAATGCATTATCTATCTAACACATGTTTCATATAAATTTCAATGTTATATTCAATATTATGATGCAATTTAATGTAAATGTTTAAGATGATACAACATTATTATATATTTTATGTATGTTTTATTTTGAGATAAGTGACTTGAAAACAATGTCCCTCATCTCAAAATGGAGGCATCATAATTCCTTTGTCTTGAGAATTCAATACTCAAGAGCAATTATTTTTAAAAAAAATTACAATAATCTACATTTTTTAGATTATAATATGATTCAAAATTCTTATATTATGAGATAATTTTACATTTATATACACTCATTAATATATTTATAATAAAATTTCAAGTTTCAAAAATTAGAAGTTCAAATATAATTCATTATCAATTTAGTAAAGTATAAGGGCATGATATTCATTCATGTTTAAGTTACTACATATTAATTTCAAATTTCTTAAATTCAAAAGTTTTAAAGTTTTAAAGTTTCAATCAGAATATAGATCCATTTTTGGTGGCATGATTTATCTTCGTGATGTAAGTGGGCCAAGATAGATCCCTAGTGACACTAAATGTCTATGGTTGTAATTTTTGTATGTAGCAAGAAACATTTTGTGGTTTCACCCCTTCTTCAGTTGAAAAGTAGTGATCCATGTTTGATGGTTCCACATTCAATTATTTTATATATTAATCTACATATTCAAATGAGAGGCGGAGCATACAATATTTCCAACTCAAGGGATTTCACTGGTTTCAAAAGTTGAGAGTTGATCACTATCAATTTAACATAGATTTAACATTTATCCAAAATGTGTAAACAAGTGGGCATGTATTTCTCCATTTAAAAGGTAGATGGAAATTATATTTCATAATATTTTAGATATATACTTGGGCATGATTTATCTTCGTGATGTAAGTGGGCCAAGATACATCCCTAGTGACACTAAATGTCTATGGTTGTAATTTTAGTATGTAGCAAGAAACATTTTGTGGTTTCACCCCTTCTTCAGTTGAAAAGTAGTGATCCATGTTTGATGGTTCCACATTCAATTATTTTATATATTAATCTACATATTCAAATGAGAGGCAGAGCATACAATATTTCCAACTCAAGGGATTTCACTGGTTTCAAAAGTTGAGAGTTAATCACTATCAATTTAACATAGATTTAACATTTATCCAAAATGTGTAAACAAGTGGGCATGTATTTCTCCATTTAAAAGCTAGATGGAAATTATATTTCATAATATTTTAGATATATACTTGAATTACTCTCTTTTTTAAATTTAAAATTGTAATTTTTATATTTTAAATTTCAAATATCGATAGTAACTAATTTAAAATTTATTATTTTAGGTTTCATATTAAGGCATCTTGAATAATAAAAAATTTCATCAAAAAGACAAAGTTTTAAAGCATGGGATATATATTTTACTTAATAAAATTCCTTTTGCTTTAACCACTCAATCATACATTAAAGATATGCAATAAAACTTAAAGCAATAATATGCACCACATGAGAGAGAGAGAGAGAGAGAGAGAGAGAGAGAGAGAGAGAGAGAGAGAGAGAGAGAGCGAGAGAGAGAGAGAGAGAGAGAGAGAGAGAGAGAGAGAGAGAGAGAGAGAGAGAGAGAGAGAGAGAGAGAGAGAGAGAGAGAGAGAATTTTATGTCAAAACTTGAAGTGCGAAAAACCACAAAGAACAATCTCAAGTATATAAATGAGCACCAACTCAAGTTACAAAGTTCATAAGTACCAACTTGTAGGAGCACCAACCCCTTTTATAAGCACAAACATAGCAATGATTTGTGAGCACCCACCCATAGGAGAACCAACCCCTCTTGTGTATAAAACACCAACTATCTCTCAATGTTTCTTTCTCAACAAATGATAACACACTACTATATCTCTTTTCTTTTCTCTGCTTTCATCTAATCTTCTTAGCTAGATAAAATCATTCACTTCCATAATACAAAATGGCTTCCCAAGCCTCTTTTTATATCTTTCCAAATGACGTTTGGCATTCACCCTTACATGACCCTTTTAATTCTTTCTTTGTCTTTACCTAGTGACTCTTCAAATTCCTCAAGGTGACCCTTCATGGAGAAATGCATCCTTTTCCTCTTTTGTCATTAGTGATGACTCTTTGGATTCCTCAAGATGACCCTTTATGGAGAAATTCATCATTTTCCTCTTTTGTCTTTAGTGATGACTCTTTGGATTCCTCAAGGTGACCCTTCATGGAGAAATGCATCCTTTTCCTCTTTCATCTTTAGTGATGACTCTTCGACTTCCTCATGGGCCCTCTTTTGTCTTTATGCAACCAAAAATATATTCATTGATATTTAATTAATATTAACACACTTTTAGCCAAGATATAAACATTAAAAACACCTTTAGACATTAAATGTTAATTTGACATCAATGACAATATTTCCAACAAAAGTATGTTTTCACACTCAGGTATTTTTTCTCATTTAATCTAGTAATTTCACTTCACTATGTCACTAAAATAAAGGGGACACGAAAATTTGACACAAAATTGTCTAGAATATACATTTTTTCACAACCTTGGCTAGTAAGATTGTTAATAATGAATGAGAAAATTATTTCCATAATATGTCTCAAGTTTTATTTTTATCTCTTTTTTGTCATTTTATGGTATTTTGTATTTTATATTTTTTTTACCTTTTAAAATATACCTTGGGGATCACAAATCTCAATCTATTATTTTATCTTTATGTCTTGTGGATTTTTAACAAGGTCATAATTCATGAACAATGCCACATTGTGTCCCTCTTTGGGTAATGTAGACATGTCTAAGTGTGAATTTCATAAGTTTTTTGAGTTTATATGTCAATAATAGTCTCTTTGATTACTAGCTATCCTTCCAAATTTTCCCCCACACACTCTAATAAGCCCCCAAATTTCAATTTAAGAGTCATATATAACCAAAGGTCACACTAAAAGTTAAGGATCAATATCTCTATTACAAGAGCTATATAAGTTTAAATCTACCTATATTTTCTAAATAAATAATTTATTAGCAGGTTTAAAATTTAAATAAATCATTACCATGCTATTTTCAAGTGTAGTCATAGGTGAAAAAAATTTAGTCTTACACTCCACTATTGTGTATCTACACTTAAGAGAGAGAACTACATCAGCATAACACCCTTTTGGGATATGTAAGTGTTGACCAAATTTTGGTCCTTCATTCCAAATTGGGCACCCCTATTTGAAAACTTATCTACCTAAGTTTATACCTTTGGCTAGGTCTAGTATGTAGGTTTCATTTAGAAAAAGTGTTCTATACAAGCCCACAACAATTATACAAGTCTAATTCTTTCAAAAAAATAGGTTTTGGTATTTTGCTAAGCCTTTACATAGTAATCCTTTTGGGTCTTGTTTTTGACTAAGTGTTATTTCTTTAAGAATTTTCATTTGGCCAAGTGCCAAATTCTTTCAAATAATTTGTCTAAGATAGATTTACTGAAGATGAAGACTAATTCCTTCAGAAAAATTATCCACACAATTACCTTGAAGGAAATTTTTAGGATAAGGGATCATTTTCAACTTTTTTTAAGGGTAGTTTATAAGTTTTGAAGGGCACTTCAGTTTTTCTTAAAGGGAATTTGCAGGAAGGCCAAAAGTTACTTTACAAAAAGTTTGAAGGGCACTTCAACTTTCCCCAAGGATCATTTATAGATATTTAAAGGACCATTTATTTTGATCGAAGGACCATTTATTTCAATTTAAGGGCAAAAAGACAAAATTTCAGAGGGCCAAATAGAAAGTCTAAAAGAATTATTTCAAAAATATTGTCTAAGGAATTATTTCAGAAAACTTGTCTACATCAAAAAGAGGTCAAATCATAATTCTTTCAGACATTTTGTTTGACACAAAGGAAACAAAAGGCCCAAAAGTTTGTTCAGGAAATTATCTTTAAGAATTGCCAATAAAAATATTGAATGAATTATTTCTATAAAAGTGTTGAAATAAAAGTTTGAGGGAAACAAATGTTTGAAAGAAATACCCAAGAAGGCGATGGCCCCATAAATGTCAATTAAAAAATACAAAAACTAGCCATTAGAGTCAAATAAAGGCTTGGTGAGAATATGAGATCAAATGTGAAGGTAAAAAATAGTTCAATCCTAAGCATTTGATGCAAATAAATCAATAAAAATAGATAGGTTGATAGTTCAAGTCATTGCTGGTAGCTAACCAAATCAAAGAGCTTTAATGAAATCAATAAACATAGGTGTCTAAAGGATGGCTAGCAGTTAGGAAAAGCATTTTCTAACTCTCACCATAAGTCCCATTTCCCTCAGTGGCAATATGTGTTAGCTCCTCTATTTTTAGTTTCAAACACTCATAGATGATTTTCGATAGGAACCATTTCCTATGTCAATTCTAAAGGTCCTATACCAATTTTCACCATTCTTATGACTAGTTTTGAATAAGTAGACCTCCTAACATGGCATAGCTAACCCCACCTCTCTTCCACATGAAATTGTAACTAATTTTCACAAATGGACACATGTCTAAGTGAATCTTGAACTTCCTTTACTTGACCTCTCTCTAAAAATCTATATATGCATTCTTTTGGCTTGTTTTAGCAGCCTCCACTAGTTATTGGGAAAACTCTAGCCTGATTTGTACTCAAAGAACACTTGAAGAAATATAAAAGTGTTTTTGCCACTCATATGCTACAATATTGAGTAATGACTTGAATATTTCTGGTCTAGTATAGTGAAATATTGTCTTTTCTAGATTGTACTCTTGATGGTCTACCATTTGCAAAAAGGAGATTATTGTAGGTCTTTACTAGTATTCTTTTATACGTGTAAATATATCCTATAAGTGGTCCATGATTGTATCCATCTTTGGAATCATTCATTCCATTCCTAAGAATCATATACCTTCTCAAATCTAGCATATGAAACATTGATGTAACAACATATCCTGAGTTGTGAGTTTTGTGTGAGAAATACTTTGTTTGTCTTTACGTAGTAGTTTTAGTCAATTGGGATGGCATTATACATTGGTGCATCACCATTTAGTTTATCAATCATTTTTATTAATCCCTTCTCATATCCAATTGTTAAGTTATAGAGAGAGTTTTAAATGTGCATCAAGGGGAGCTATCCCCTTATCTAGAGATCCTTTTCTGAATATTGTCAACCACAACAAGAGAAATATATCCATGGTGCCACTTGGATGAAGAGATTTATGCATCTCCTCAAGGGTGCAAATCTAAGTTTCAAATTTTTCTGGCATGCCTGATGGGACTTCCAAGTGTTATAATATTGTTTAAGGTTGGTGCTGGTCTTGTCATAGTTAAAGATGAAAGAAGCATCTACATTTAGTACCTGATGACTCTATTAAAGAATTAAAATATTTAGTTGATGATCAGTCCTTTTTATATGCCAAAGATGATAACTAGATTTGCTTCTAAAGAGACACCTTTTGAATTTTTTCAACTACCTCCATATTCTACCAAAGGTTTAGGTTTGTCAATACTCATCCTTATAAAAGAGATTTTATGTTTAAAGCTTCTAAGTTTGTGTTACATTCCATTCCTAAATCTATAGTGATAATTCCAAGATGGCAAGAATATAACCTTTTGTGCCTTTCACCATGGTATCTCACTTGTATCTTTCCTAATATGATCAAATTTCAAGAGCAGCCCTCAAAAGTGACCCATATTCTAGTGGAGATGGTCCTATTATTGCCATTGACCACATTAGGAATATATAAAACTTTTATAATATCCATAAAATCACCCAAGAAAATTTAGCTATTAGGTTATTGGTCTTGTCTTTTAAAGGAAAAGTTTTGGATTGGTATGGGACCCTACTTGTAAATTCTATTGGCTCATGAGATGAGTTGGGGGATCTATTAACTAATAAGTTTGGAGAAAAGAGTGATCACCTATCTCTAGCTAAGCAATTTACCACAATAAAGAGGGCACCATATGAATTCATGTAGGAATTTAATACTAGGATCCAAAAAACCTGGGATAGGATCCCAGGTCTTGTGAGGCCTACACCAAACTATGCATTTTTATATTACCTAAAGGCATTAAATAGTGGTATTGCTATGATGTTTCAGTGTATGGGTGAAAATATATTGTGTGTTGCATTTTACATATACATAAATGTTGAAAATTGCCTTTTCCAAGCAAGAAAAATAGTGCCTAGACCTCCAATGCCTCTATTCCCTGATTTACATTCTCCTAGTCAAGGTGCATTACCCACTTTAGCTCCTTTGTCTAGTCATGAAAAATCTACCATTACTCCTACCAATGAAATGTATGAAGTCAAAATTTTGATCCAAAGATTTACTAATGAATTTGTTGGTCTCAAGTGGCATCAAGCTCAAGGTTATAGGCCATATCATCATTATAATTAGTTCGGACAAACCAATAGACCTCCCTTTCAAAATAATGTGGATGGACAAGGTCAAGTCTCCCAAGCTAGACCTTATCAAAGATATAATCAAAATTATTCCTCATCCTTTAAGTCCCTTGTTCCCACCCAAAATAATATTTTTAAAGAACAACCATGCTACATTTATTTGGAGCAAAGTTAAGAATAAGTTATTTATGCAAATGAGATGCATAGCCAAACCATGACAATGGAAGGAAATTAACTACCACAAGTTATAAGATGTAAATGCAATATGGGATGGAAGGTGGTTAATTCCAATCTAATTATACTATCATTAATCACTTGGAGGGAGAATTTTGTGCCATGAATTACTTGGAAAATTTGAACAACATCAATGCTAGTGTTGCTGCCAACACTAGATCAAAAATGAGGGTTGTGAATTAAGTTTAAGGAGCCAATCAAGGACTTATTCTAACCCCTACATTATATCCTATGGTAATTGGATCCAATACAGCTCCTAAATTGAAATAAAATTAGAGGATTCCAAACTTTAGGCTAGCTCCTATAGAATCTACTTCATAAGGCATTAGTGCTCCTAAAGATCTACCTAAAGTAAACAATCCTCCTATTAATGTGGTAGACCAAAATAAGAAGCTTCAAATTAATATCACATTGTAGGACTCCTTGAAAATTATAGGGTAGAAATATTTACTTCAAAAGGAACTACATGAACTGGGTAAGTAATCTAGCCCACCTAGACATGAAAATGTGGTTTTAGTGAATGGAACCCAATCAATTGATGGTAAAGTAAAGAAAAATGAAAATAATCCTCCATTTTATCTCTCTCTAATCATTCATGATTTCTTGGTGCCAATCAAGGATCTATTTTGACCCATACATCATCTCCTATGGTAATTGGATCTAATATAGCTCCTAAAGTGAAATAAAATTAGAGGATTCCAAACTTTAGGCTAGCTCCTATAGAAGCTACTTCATAAGGCATTGGTGCTCCTAAAGATCTGCCGAAAGTGAACAATAATCCTATCAATGTGGTAGAATAAAAGAAGAATATTCAAATTAATATCACATTATAGGACTCATTGAAAATTCTAGGGTAGAAATATATACTTCAAAAGGAGCTACATGAACTGGGTAAGTAATCTAGCCCACCTAGACATGAATATGTGGTCTTAGTGAATGGAACCCAATCAATTGATGGTAAAGTAAATAAAAATGAAAATACTCCATTTTATCTCTCTCTAATCATTCATGATTTCTTGTTACATAATTTAATTATAGATAATGGGGATATCACTTTAGTTATGCCCAAATGTATAGCTAATAAACCTGGCTTAAAGTATGAACTAATGACTAAGGGAGTCTCACAATTGGATGGATCACCAACCAATACTTTGGGGATAGTAAAAAATGTGAATTTGATACTTCATTTTTGTACTAATTTTCCTATTCCTAATGATGTGGTGGTGGAAGATATACCCCCATACTTTTCCCTTTACTTGTCAAGAGATTTTACAGCTAAAATAGGTGCATACTTGGCAACTAATTGGTCCTACATGGGTAGAATTTGACAAAATACTCTTTAATCATGTCCAATAAGCATAGAGTGTGGGATATTATGAAATATTTCAAAGCTTTTAATATCAATTATATTTCAAGAGAAGATAAAAAACATGTTGATAGGTTGGCAGCAATTAGAGCTCAATTTGATGTTCCAAAAGGGATAAAAGGAGAAAAGAACCAACCTCATCTAAAAGTGATTGTAAGGACCTCCGTATCAGCTAATATCACTAATTGGCAAGTGTTTGATAGTGATAAAAAAATAACACTTTTTATATAGATATAAGTTGAGTTTTATAATAAGAATCAGTCTAAACTACAACAATAATATGGAGGGTAGATTGTGTAATTGAAGTCTAAAAAACTCCCTAAAGGCCTAGTCACTCTTGAGAGCATATTAAATAATGATGACCAGCTGAAGAAAGAGAAGATATTAATATCTAACAAGTAGGAAACCTATGATAATGTTTATATATTCAAAGATAAATTTCTTACACTTGGGAAGGTATGTAATAGTGAAGATAACCCTGATTTCATTGAGTTATGTAAATAATTTTCCAATGTCTTTGCATGGGAGTATAGTGATTTAAAAGGTTTTAATCTAAATCTAACTCAACATAATATAGAGTTAGATGAGAATGATAATAATATTAAGCAAATTCAAATTCCAATAAGCCCAATATTGAGCCTCTCATGAGGAAAGAACTCACCAAATTGATTGAGTCCAAAATCATGTTTCCCATTAATCATTCATCTTGGTTGGCAAACCTAGTTCTTATTAGGATAAAGAATGGAGATATAAGATTATGTGTTGATTTTATGGACTTGAGTAGAGTGTATTTGAAGGATCATTACCCACTCCCTTCCATGGAACAAATATTGCAAGTTTTGGCTAGTAGTGAAAGGCTTTCTCTCCTTGATGGGTATTTTAAATATAATCAGATTCTAGTGAAGGAAAGTGACCAATATAATATAGTCTTTACTACTAAATGGGGTACATATACCTATATGAAAATGCCTTTTGGTTTGTCTAATACTGGAGCTACTTTTCAATGTGTAATGGATATGGATTTTCAAGGATTAATCAATGACATTATATTGTTATATCTTGATGATGTGACAATTTTCTCAAAGGAAGCAAAATATCATTGGAGGTACCTAAGGTAGATTTTTGAGAGGTGTAGAGAGTTTGGGATCTCATTAAACCCAAAAAAGTGTGTGTTTTCTATTCATGAAGGTAGACTACTAAGACATATTGTTTCTAAGAAAGGCTTGTACATTGATCTGGAAAGGGTGAATGCCATATTGGCATTATCTTTCCCTAAACATAAGAAGGGTCTGCAAAGTTTCTTTTGTAAGATCAATTTCATTATAAGGTTTATTCTTGATTTTGATAACTTGTTCAAGCCCTTGAGCTTCATGTTAAGGAAGTATGAGGTGTTCACTTGGACAAGAAGAAGGAAAGAAAGTTTTGAGGAGATCAAGCAATCCATTGTCCAAGCTCTTACCCTTTCAAGTCCAAACTTCTCCAAAGATTTTAGGATATATAATTTTGGGAATGGAGAGGTGATATCTACCATGCTTACTCAAGATAATGATGAAAATTTTGAATAGCCTATATCCTTCTTTATTCAAGGTTTAGAAGGTTATGAAATAAGATATACATTGAATGAGAAACAAGTGCTTTTAATTATAAAGATGTTAAAAAAAATTAGGCATATGTTGTCTAATAACAAGATTGACAAATTTAAGCCTCATCCTATTGTGAAATACTTTCTGTTGAATAGATATTTGAATGATAAGAGGGTAGGGTCAATCACAAGGGTGATGAAGTATGATGTGGAGATAAAAACTATCAAGTTATTTAAAGGAAAATGGATGTGTGAGCATCTTTTTATAGACTTGAAAGAGCAAAAAGAAGTTGCCTTAGTACTTCATGATTATTCTATGACAACTATACCTTCATCTATGAGAATTTGGACATAGGACATGATCCATTTCCTTCAGAATGATGAGTGTCCACAAGTTCTTGATAGGGCCAAGAGAAAGTACTTTAGGCTACAATATATTCCTTATGTAATTATGGATGGAGTGCTTCCTAGAAAGAAACTTT
This sequence comes from Torreya grandis, assembly GCA_037957365.1. Classification (NCBI taxonomy): domain Eukaryota; kingdom Viridiplantae; phylum Streptophyta; class Pinopsida; order Cupressales; family Taxaceae; genus Torreya; species Torreya grandis. The sequence goes on along the minus strand of JARHVA010006512.1, from coordinate 703,106 downwards.
TAGGTGTGATTTTGAGTTGTCTTGATTCAAATCAAATTGATAAAGTACTATTTTAATTCCACTATGGACCAACTAGTGGTCACTTTGATCCAAGAACCATATCTACTAAGATTATGATGGTTGGCTACTTTTAGCCTAGATTGTTTAAGGAAACTCACACTTTGGTAAAGAAATCTCAAAAGTGTTCTCTTTTTTATGGTAAACAAAAGCTAATTTAATTTCCTATTCATCTAGTCTAGGGTGAGCAACCCTTCATGCAATGGGGTTTGGATTTCATAGGCCTAATCAATCCACCTTCTAGTGCTGCTAATAAGTGGGTGTTGATAGACATTGATTATTTTATGAGGTGGGTGGAGGATATAGCTCTTAAGGAGGCAAATGAAAATTTAGTCCTAAACTTCTATGAAATTATATTAATAAGATTTATATCTCCTTCAACTGTAATCTCAAATAATGTATTAGCTTTTCTAAAAGCAATGACAAGTGAACTGGCTTTAAACCATGGTATCTATCTCAACACCTCCTCCAACTACTATCCCTAAGGGAACAGACTATCTAATTCCATAAATAATAACTTGATCAGGATCATTAAGAGGAAAATGGAGGAAAATCAAAGAACTTAGCATACCAAACTAAATATATCCCTTTGGGATGATAAGATTACACCAAAGGGATCAATTGGAAACTCAGCCTATACACTTGTGTATGGAAGGGAAGCTAAACTTCCTATCTCACTTGAGTTACTAGCTTTAGATCTTACATATCAGTTGTAATTGATGGATAATGACAACATGGAGGTCTGGTTATGTGAGTTAATGGAGCTTGAGGAGGAAAGAAATCAAGATATGCACACCATGATAACTCACCAAGAGCAAAAAAAGAAGTAATTTGACAAAAAATCCATGGCAAGGAATTTTAAAGGAGACATTATCCTAAAATGGGATGAAGATAGGTCTAAGCCTAGAAGATAGACAAATTTTGATGCTTTATGGAGTGGCCCATATGTGATCACAAAGTGAAAAAACCATAATGATTTCCAACTCTCAAAGTTGGATGGAGAGTAGCTGCATATCCCAGTCAATGGGATATATCTAAAGCATTGTTACTAAGGTTCTCCTTTTCCTTTGTACATAGTTTCCTTCTTTCTTTATGTTCCCTAAGTTATTATGCACCAATGTTTGTCTTGTGTCTTAATTTTTTGTGTCTTGTTTATTTTGTTCTTGTTATGTGTTAGCATGGGTTTTCCTTTTAGTCTGGTGTGTTGTTCAAGGTTTTGAGTCATGTCCAATGTTTCTTTATTTGAGTGTCCTTAGATGAATCCATGCCCAATGGATTAATTTAGCTCCTAGTTTGGTTAGTATAGTAGGAATACTACCCCTATTATTCACCAATTTGTTGACCAAATTTTATCCCTTCAAGCCAAAATTGGGCACCCCTATTTGAAAACTTAGCTTCCTAAGTCTATACCTTTGGTTAGATCTAATATGTAGGTTTCATTTGGAAGAAGTTTTATATACAAGCCCATAACAAATGTTAATTCTTTTATAAAGTTTGGTTTTGGTCTTTTGCTAAGCCTTTGCATAGTAATCCTTCTGGGTCTTTTAATTCAGCCAAGTGCTGAATTATTTTGGACAATTTTTTTGAGATTGATTTCCCAAAGATGAAGATTAATTACTTTGGGAAAATTGTATACAAAATTTCCTTGAAGGACCTTCTCAAGATAAGGGATCATTTTCAATTTTTTTGAAGGGTAGATTACATGTTGTGAAGGGCACTTCAGTTTTTCTGAAGGGCACTTTAGTTTTTTTGAAGGACATTTACAGGAAGGTCAAAAATTACTTTACAAAAAGTCTGAAGGGAACTTCAACTTTCCCAAAGGGTCATTTATATATTACTAACTGACCATTTCTTTTTGCTAAAGGAACATTTCTTTTGGATGAAAGGCAAAAAGATAAATTATGAAGGGCCAAATGGAAAGTCTGAAGGAATTCTTTTGAAAAGATTGTATGAGAAATTCTTTTAGAAAACTTTTCCACATCAAAAAGAGGTCAAAGACCAATTATTTTTAACATTTTGTCTGATACAAAGGAAACAAAAGGCCTGAAAGATTATTTGAGAAAATTTTCATAGGAATTGGTAAGAAAAAGCTTGAATGAATTCTTTCAAGAAAAGTGCCAAAATAGAAGTCCAAGGGAAACAAATGTCTGAGTGAAATACCCAAGAAGGTGATGGCCCCACAAACATCAATTTCAAACTAAAAAATATGTCATTGGAGTAAAAAAAGGCTTGGTAAGAACATGAGAGAAAATGTGGAGGTAAAAAATCATTGAATCCTAAGCATCTGATGCAAACAAAGTAAGAAAAATAGATAGGTTGATAGTTTGAGTCATTGTTATTAGCTAACCAAATCAAAAATATTCCATGAAATTAATAAACATAAGTGTCTAAAGGATGGTTGGTAGTTAGGAAAAGCATTTTATAGCTATCACCATAAGTCCCATTTCCCTTAATGATGGTATGTGTCGGATCCTATATTTTTAGTTTCAAATGTCCATAGATGATTTTTGATAGAAACCATTTCCTATGTCCATTCTGAAGGTCTTATGCCATGTTTCACCATTCTTATGACTATTTTTGAATAAGTAGACCTCTTAACATGGCGTAGCTCACCCCACCTCTCTTCCACATACAATTGTAACTAATTTTCACATATGGACACATGTCTAAGTGAATCTTGAACTTCCCTTGTTTGACCTCTCTCTCTCTCTCTATATATATATATATATTCTTTTGGCTTGTTTTAGTAGCCTCCACTAGTTATTTGGAAAACTCTAGCTAAATTTGTACTCAAAGAAATATACAAGTGTTGTTGCCACTCATATGCTATAATATTTAGTAATGACTTAAATCTTGTTGGTCTAGTCTAGTGAAATATTGTCTTTTCTAGCTTGTACTCTTGATCATCTACCATTTACAAAAAGGAGATTATTGTAGGTCTTTACTAGTATTATTTTCTAAGTGTAGAGATATCCTATATGTGGTCTATGATTGTATCTATCTTTGGAATCATTCATTCCATTCCTAAGAATTATATACCTTCTCAAATCTAGTATATGAAACATTGATGTAACAACGAATCGTAAGTTGTGAGTTTTGTGTGAGAAACACTTTATTTGTCTTTTAGTAGTAGTTTCAATCAATTGGGAAGACATTATACATTAGTTCATCACCATTTGGTTTCTCAATAATTTTTATTAATCCCTTTTCATATCCAATTGTTAAGTTAGAGAGAGAGCTTTAAATGTACATCAAGGGGAGCTATCCCCTTATCTAGAGATTCTTTTCTCAATATTGTCACCCACAGAAGCAAAAATGTCTCCATGGTTCCACTTGGATGAAAATAGTTAGGCATCTCCTTAAGGGTGTGAATCCAAGTGTCAATAAATTTTGGCAAGCCCAGTGGAACTTCCAAGTGATATAATATTATTAAAGGTTGGTGCTGGCCTTGGCATAGTTAAAGATGAAAGAAAAATCTATATTCAGTACTTGATAACTCCATTAAAGCATTAAAATCTTTATTTGATGATCACTCCTTTTTCCATGCCAAAGGTGACAACTAGATCTACTGCTAAAGAGATACCTTTTGAATTTGTTTAACTACCTCCATATTCCAAAAAAAGGTTTAGGTTTGTCAACACTCATCCTTACAAACAAGATTTTATGTTTAAATCTTCTAAGTTTGTGTTACATTCCATTCCTAACATCAATAGTGATCTTTCCAATATGGATAGAAGATAACCTTTTATGCCTTTCACCAAGGCATCTCCCTTATATCTTGCCCAATATAATCAAATTCTAAGAGTAGCCCTCAAAAGTGTCCCATATTTTAGTGGGGATGGTCCTATTACTATCATTAAACACATTAGGAATATAAAAAACTTTTGTAATATCCACAACATCACTAAATAAAATTTAGCTATTAGGTTGTTGGTCTTGTCTTTTAAAGGAAAAGTTTTGGATTGGTATGGGACCCTATCTATAAATTTTATTGGATCATGGGATGAGTTGGGGGATATATTGACTAATAGGTTTGGAGAAAAGAGTGATCACCTATCTCTAGTTGAAAAATTAACCACAATAAAGAGGGCACCACATGAATTCACGTAATACTTTAATACTGGGTTCCAAAAAACATGGGATAGGATCCTAGCTCTTGTGAGGCCTACACCAAACTATGCATTTTTGTATTACCTAAAGGCTTTAAATAGTGACATTACCATGATGATTCAATATATAGGAGGAAAAATATTTCTTGATGAATATGACATAGCCATAAATGTTGAGAATTGCCTTGTCTAAGTAGGAAAAACAATCCCTAGACCTCCAATGCCTCTGTTCCCTTATTTGCATTCTCCTAGTCAAGGTGCATTACCCACTTTAGCTCATTTTACTAGTCAATAAAAATATACCATTAACCCTACCAATGAAATTCATGAAGTCAAAAGTTTTCTCCAAAGTGTTACTAATGAATTGGTTTCTCTCAAGAGGCAAAAGTTTCAAGGTTATAGACCATATTAGACTTATAACTAATTTGCACAAATCAATAAACCTCCCTTTCAAAATAATGTACATGGACAAGGTCAAATTACCCAAGCTAGACCTTATCCAAGATATAATACAAATGCTTCCTCATCCTCCAAGACCATTTATCCCACCAAAAAAAATCTTGTTCATGAATAACCATGATACCCTTCTTTTGAAAAAAATCAAGAATAATTGTTTATGCAAATGAGATGCATAGCCAAACCAAAATAATGCAAGGAAATCAAGTACCACAAGTTGAAATTTATGAGATGTAAATGAAACATGTAATGGAAGGCGTTAAATTATAATCTTATTATACTCTCATTAATCACTTGGAGGGAGAGTTTTGTGCTATCAATTACTTGGCAAATTCAAACAACATCAATGCTAGTGTGGCTACCAAAGCGAGATCAAAGAAGAGGGATGTGGATGAAGTTTAAGGAACCAATCAAGGACCCATTTTTACCCTTACGTAATCTCATATGGTAATTGGATCTAATATAGTAGCTAAAGTGAAATAGAATTAGAGGATTCCAAACTTGAGGCCAACTCCTACACAAGATACTTCACAAGGCATTGGTGTTCATAAAGATTTACCTAAAGTGAAGAATCCTCTTATCAATGTGGTGGAATATAAGAAGAATATTTAGATAAATATATCATTATGGAACTCATTGAAAATTCTAGGGTAGAAAGGTATAATTCAAGAGGAACTACATTCATGTAAAGAAAAGAAAAATGAAAATACTCCTCCATTTTATATCTCTCTAATAATTGGTGATTTATTGGTACATATTTTATTATAGATAGTGGGGATAGAACTTCAGTTATGCTCAAATATATAGCTGATAAACTAGTCTTAAAGTATGAGCCAATGACTAAGGGAGTCTTATAATTGGATGGATCACCAACCAAGACTTTAGGGATAGTAAAAAATGTGAATTTGATACTTGATTTTTTTTATAATTTTATTATTACTCATGATGTGGTGGTGGCAGATTTACCCCCATACTTTTCCCTTTGGTTGTCAAGAGATTTTATAGCTAAAATAGGTGTGTACTTGGAAACTAATTGGTCTTACATGGTGTTTAGGACAAATTATAAAACTAAGGTTAAGATTGAATTTGAACCTATTAACAAAGATAAATTGGAACCATTATCACCTAAGGTGGAAAATATTAACTTTTCCATCATTGATGAAGAGGAGTTTCATGTTGACCAATCTCCATCATCTTCTGTTGAGGGAGTTTCTGACTTATTCCTAGATGAGTGGGGAAATGAACACTATGAACATGATACTTAAAGTTTATTGAGGAATATGGTCTTTGGGTATATTATATACATGAGAAGGAATATTTAATGCCCAATTTATTGAATTTAAATGAAGATGTGAATGGCTTATGGTAGCTCTTCTTTGGTGGGTCTAGAAGCAAGATTGGGGTAGGTGGTGGAGCAATGTAGGTTTCACCTTCCAAAGAGAGGTATTATTAAACCTTGAGATTTCAATTATCATGCACTTGTAATGTGGTATATTGTTATTCCCGTATGTATGGCCTTGAATGGGATAGAAAAAGAGGAGTTAAGGAACTACGAGTGTATGGAGATAGTGAGCTTGTTGTGAATCAAGTTAGAGGGCAGAATCTGACAAAAAACTCTTTGCTTAAGTCCTATAAGCATAGAGTACAGGATCTTATGGAAGATTTCAAAGCCTTAAAAATCACTTCTATTTCAAGAGAAGATAACAATCATGCTGATAGGTTGGCAGTAATTGGAGCTTGGTTTGATATTCCAAAAGGGATAAAAGAAGACAAGAACCAACCTCATCTAAAAGTGATTGTAAGGCCCTCCATATCAGATATTGTCACTAATTGGTAGGTGTTTCATATTGATCATAAAATAACACTTTTTATATAATAAGAATATTATTTTTCTTCCAAGAATAAATCTAAACTACAAAAATAATATGGAGGGTATATTTTTCAATTGAAGTCTAACAAACTCTGTAAAGGACTAGTCACTCTTGATAGCATATTTAATGATGATGACCAATTGAAGAAAGAGAAGATAAGCATATATACACAATAGGAAAACTATTAGAAGGTTCAAATCTTCAAAGATAAATTACTTGAACTTGGGAAGGTATGTACTAGCAAAGAGAAGCATGCTTTTATTAAGTTATGCAAAGAATTTTCTAATGTCCTTACATGGGAGTACAATGATTTAAAAGGTTTTGATCTAAATTTAGATTAGCATGCTATACAGTTAGATGAGAATTCTAATATTATTAAGAAAATTAAAATTCCATATATATCCCAATATTGAGCCTCTCATGAGGAAGGAACTCACCAAATTGATTGAGTCCAAAATCATCTTTCCCATTAATCACTTATCTTGGTTGATAAACCTAGTTCCTATTAGGAAAAATAATGGAGAGATAAGATTACATGTTGATTTTATGAAATTTAATAGAGTGTATTTTAAGGATAATTACCCACTCCCTTCCATGTAATAAATCTTTCAAGTTGTGGCTGGTAGTGAAAGGTTCTCTCCTTGATGTGTATTCTGAGTATAATCGAATTCTAGTGAATGAAAGTGACAAATATAAGATAGTCTCTAATACTAAATGGGGTACATATGATTCTATGAAAATTCCTTTTAGGTTGTCTAATGTTGGAGATAATTTTCAATGTGCAATGGATATGGATTTTCAAGGATTAATCAATGACATTGTATTGGTATATCTTGATGATGTGACAAGGATGAGGTGTTCATTTAGACAAGAAGGAGGAAATAAAGTATTGAGGAGATCAAGAAAACCATTACCCAAGCTTCTACCCTTGCATGTCCAAATTTATCTAAAGATTTCAACATGTATACTTTTAGGAATGAAGAGGTAATCTCTACCATTCTTACTCAAGCTAATGATGAAAATTTTGAATAGCCTATTGCCTTCTTTAGTCAATGTTTAGAAGGTTATGAAACAAGATATACATATGTTAAAAAACAAGTGATTTTAGTTATAAGGAGCTTAGAAAAGTTTAGGCATATGTTGTCTATTAACAAGATTGACATTTTTGTGCCTCATCCTAGTGTGAAAGACTTTTTGTTGAATAAAGATTTGAATGAAAAGAGGATAGGGTGGATCACAACGGTATTGGAATATGATGTGGAGATCAAAACTACCAAGTTAGTGAAAGTAAAAGGGATGTGTGAGCATCTTAATCTAGACTTGAAAGATAAAAAAGAAGTTGTTTTGGTACATTGTGCTGATTATGTGATAGTTGCACCTTCATCTATGATAAGTTGCACATATAGATGATCTATTTACTTCAAACTGGTGAGTGTTCACAAGTATTGATATGGCCAAGAGAAGGTACCTTAGGCTCCAATCCATTCCTTATGTACTTGTTGATGGAGTGTTTTTTAGGAATAAATTTATAGGTGTGCTTTTGAGGTGTCTTGATTCACATCAAATTGACAAAGTAATATTTAAATTCCATGATAGACTAGTTTGTGGTTACTTTTCTCTAAGAACCATAGCTACTAAGATAATAATGCTTGGCTAAATTTGGCCTAGCTTATTTAAGGACACTCACACTTGGGTAAATAAATGTCAAAAGTGTGATTTTTTTTATGGCAAACAAAAGTTAGGTACCTTACCTCTTCATCTAGTCTAGGTTGAGCAACCCTTCATGCAATGGGGTTTGGATTTGATAGGCCTAATCAATCCACCTTCTAGTTCTATTCATAAGTAGGTGCTGATAGCCACCAATTATTTTATGAGGTGGGTGGAGGCTATATCTCTTAACAAGGCAAATGAAAATTTAGTCTTAGACTTATATGAGGGTATAGTAATAAGATTCAAAGCTCCTTCAACCATAATCTCAAATAATACATTAGCTTTTCTAGGAGAAAGGACAACTAAATGGGATTTAAAACATGATATCTATCTCAACACCTCCTCCAACTACTATTCCCAAGGGAATAGACTAGTTGAGTCCACAAATAAGAACTTGATTAAGATCATTAAGAGGATAACAGAGGAAAATCAAAGAACCTAACATGCCAAGCTAAAGATAGCCCTTTGAGCTGATAGGATTACACCAAAGAGAGTAATTATAAACTCACCCTATACACTTGTGTAAGGAAGGGAAGCTATACATCCTATCTCACTTGATTTACTAGCTTTAGATCTTACCTATCTGTTGTAATTGATGGAGAATGATAGCATGGAGGTCAGGTTATGTGAGTTAATGGAGTTTGAGGAGGCAATAAATCAAGCTATGAACACCATTGCAACTCACCAAGATCAAACAAATAAGTATTTTGACAAAAAAAATCCATGCCAAGGAATTTCAAAGGAGACATCGTCTTAAAATGGGATGAAGATAGGGACAAACCTAGAAGACACATAAATTTTTTTTTGTGGAATGGCCCATATGTGATCACATAGTGTAAATAACATAATGCTTTACAACTCTCAAATTTAGATGGGGAGGAGATGCATATCACCATTAATGGGATATATCTAAAGCATTGTTATTGAAGTTCTCCTTTAACTTTATACATAGTTTCATACTTTCTTTGTGTTCCCTAAGTGCTTATGCACATATTTTTATCTTGTGTCTTTCTTTACTTCATGTCTTGTTTTTTTTTTAATTATTGTGTGTTTAGTCTTCTACAATGGGTTTTCATTTTGGTCTGGTGTGTTGGTCAAGGTTTTGAGCCATGGCCAATGTTTCCTTGTTTGGGTGTCGTTATATGACTCCATGCCTAATGGATTAATTTGGCTACTATTCTAGTTTTTACAGTAATCATATTACCCCTATGATTTACCAAATTTTTGCACTTTAGGCCAAAATTGGGCACCCCTATTTAAAAACTTAGACACCTAAGTCTATACCTTTGGCTAGGTCTAATATGTAGATTTCATTCAAAAGAAGTGTTCTATACAAGCCCTAAATAAATGTACAAGTCTAATTATTTCAAAAAAATTGGTTTTGGTCTTTCAATAAGCCTTTGCATAGTAATCTTTTTAGGTATTTTGTTTTTTACTAAGTTTTATTTATTTTAGACATTTCATTTAGCCAAGTGCTGAATTCTTTCAAATAATTTGTCTAAGAAAGATTTCTCGAAGATGAAGACTAATTCCTTTGGAAAAATTGTCTGCACAATATCCTCGAAGGACCTTTTTAGGCTAAGGGATCATTTTCAACATTTTTCAAGGGAAATTTACAAGTTTTGAAGGGCACTTCAATTTTTTTCTAAAGGGCATTTGCAGGAAGGTCAAAAGGTACTTTTCAAAAATTCTAAAGGGCACTTCAAATTTCCCAAAGGGTCATTTGAAAATTGATGAAGGACCATTTATTTTGGCTGAAGGGAAAAAAGATAAAAGTTTGAAGGGCCAAATAGAAAGTCTGAAGGAATTATTTTAGAAAGATTGTTTGAGGAATTCTTTCAAAAAACTTATCTGCATCAAAAAGATGTCAAAGCCTAATTCTTTCAAACATTTTGTCTGATATAAAGGAAATAAAAGGCTCAAAATATTGTTTGGGTAAATTGTCTATAGGAATTTCCAAGAAAAATCTTGAATGAATTCTTTTGGGAAAAGTGTCGAAATAGAAGTTTGAGGGAAGCAAATGTCTAAAAAAAATACCCAAGAAGTTGATGGCCCCACAAACCTCAATTTAGAACTATAAAAACTAGCCATTGGAGTAAAAAAAAGTCTTGGTAGGAACATGAGATCAAACATGAAGGTAAAAAATGGTTGAATCCCAAGCATCTAATGTAGACAAAGCAAACAAAATGGATAGGTTGATGGTTCAAGTCATTGTTGGCAGCTGACCAAATCAAAGAGCTTCCATGAAATTAACAAACACAAGTGTCTAAAGGATGGATGGTAGTTAGGAAAACATTTTATAACTATCACCATAAGTCCCATTTCCCTCAATGGTGGTATGTGCCATCTCCTCTATTTTTAGTTTCAAATTCTCATAGATGATTTTTGATAGAAACTATTTCTTGTGTCAATTCTGAAGGACTTATGCCACTTTTCACCATTATTATGAATAGTTTTGAATAAGTAGACTTCTTGACATGGCATAGCTTTCCCCAACTCTCTTTCACATGAAATTTTAACTAATTTTCACATATGGACACATGTCCAAGTGACTCTTAAACTTCTTTTACTTGACCTCTCTCTCAAAAGTTGTGTGTGTGTGTGTGTGTGTGTGTGTGTGTGTGTGTGTGTGTGTGTGTGTGTGTGTGTGTGTGTGTTTGTGTGTGTGTATTATTTTGGCTTATTTTATCAGCCTCTACTAGTTATTGGGAAAACTTTTGCTAGATTTATACTCGAAGAGCTCTTGAAGAAATATACAAGTGTTGTTACCACTCACATGCTATAATATTTAGTAATGACTTGAATCTTGTTGGTCTAGTCTAGTGAAAGATTGTCTTTTCTAGCTTGTACTCTTGATGGCCTACCATTTGTAGAAAGGAGATTATTGTAGGTCTTTGATAGTATTATTTTATAAGTGTAGATATATCCTATAAGTGGTCCATGATTATATCCCTCTTTGGAATCATTCATTCCCTTCCTGAGAATCATATACCTTCTTGAATCTAGCATGTGAAACATTGATGTAACAATGAATATAAGTTATGAGTTTTGTGTGAAAAACACTTTATTTATCTTTAAGTAGTAGTTTTAGTCAATTTTGAGGACATTATACATTGGTGCATCACTATTTAGTTTCTCAATCATTTTTTTAATCCCTTTTCATATCCAATTGTTAAGTTAGAGAGAGAGAGAGATTTAATGGTGCATTAAGGGGAGCTATCCCCTTAGCTAGAGATTCATTTCTCAATATTGTCACTCATAGCAAGAGAAATGTCTCCATGGTGCCACTTGGAAGAAGATATTTAGGCATGTCCTCAAGGGTAAAATCCAAGTGTCAATAGTACGCAACACTCAAATTACATAGGGATTTTTGAAGATAGATCAATTATTCCCTATGCCTATTCCCCCTTTTGTAAATTGATCTATATTATGTTTATTATGAAGGAACTAGGTTTTATATCTTTTAAGTATTCCATTCATCAAATCTACATACACAGTTAGATAGTAAACCCTTACAGACAAGCACACAAACCCATATCATAAAATGAATGACAAAGTCAATTAAGATGTGAACATAGTCAACATACAATTTTATAATGCATCATTTTATTCCAAGCATGGCCTTATCATAACATGGTTTAAAATACTATTTTTTGTTGTAACATAGTTTACAAGTCTTCTTAATTAGTTTCTAGTAATAGTCAACCAACACAGTTACCAAACATATATTTTTAAGCTAAATACATGTGTTTCATTGTAATTTAGTATTTATAATTCATTCTAAATTATGTATTATATTATATTTTACTATATTTTAGTTTCAATATTCTAAGTCTATTTATTTGATTCATTTCAAATCCAAATATATTAAATAGATTAACTCATCCAATGTGGTTGAGTCAAGTTTTTAAGCCTATATGCCTACATATATAGATGTATATGTTTGATCACCCATGGACCTATATTCTCTCTCCTTAGTTAAAACCCCAAAATTTTAATTTTGATCAAGATGACCAAAAAATGGTTAGTGGATTGGGTTGGAATGACTACAACCAATCCTTGATGACTACCTAAGAATTGCCTACATTATTAATAATAAAAAGAGGGTTCAAACCACATGTATTTATCCCTTTAATGTGACTATGTGAAAATTCATGTACATACACGTCTATAGTTTATTTCTCCTATGACCTCCTTTGATATAAGCATGCAAAATAGATATTTACCTTTACGAACTTCATAGTTTACAATGAAAAATGAGCTAAGAGTAGTGTTCACTTCATATGTACCTTTGTAACAATGAATTATTTTCTTAAATGAATCTAAGAGGATTTTTATATATACTTGTATATTTTGAATTGGGGAAATAATGAATTACATAATTTAACTCCATAATGACAAAATATCTAAGATAAAGAGCCCCAAATGGAAACATGACAAAGCAAACCTCAAAACATCTCCTAGATTCTTATAAATTTTCCAAATGCCTATGTTAGATGAATCCATTCAAGAAATCTAGATTCATCTAGAGTTAAGGAAAACTCAATGGTAAGTAAAATAAGACTAAGGATCCTTTTAATAATGTAAATTAAGTTGGAAAGAATAAAAACAAAGTATTGAATAGTTAAGTAAAGCTAAAAATAAGGAAATAGACCAAGATGAATGCACCAATAAGTTCCCTATTCACAATTAAATGTGTGTGTGTGTGTGTGTGTGTGTGTGTGTGTGTGTGTGTGTGTGTGTGTGTGTGTGTGTGTGTGTGTGTGTGTGTGTGTGTGCACGTGCATGCGTGCGTGTGTGTGTAAATTTAGGTATATTTAAATCCCCCATGCCCCATTAATGTAGTATTTAAGTGTAATAAAAAATATTGGTTCAAAGGGATAAATAGAATGCAAACCTACATTGGCAATTACAAATTGAGACTTTTCATTTCCCGATGTTCTAAACTATCCATGTGGTCCTACCAGAGTGATGTATGTATTCATATATATTACTATCTAAATAAATAAAGTGTATTCATAATAAGAAATAAAATTATATTCAAATGACAATTACACTTGTATGCTCATGGTATTATTTTTCTCACAAAGTACTCTCATATTGCAAAGAGTGTACATGTTGACCCAATCCATGTGGAGAAAAGGTGGAAATTTAGTGAGTCCTCAAGTGACCTAATCCATGTGGATAAATATTATGTTAGTATTATTCACTTCCTAGATACAAAATTGAAAAAAATTCTAAGTAGTTTTGGGGGAAGTGTTTGATCATTAAGTGATATAGAACCTTAGTTGTAATTACTCAAATTTTAACTAATATTCAGCCTCAAGATGAAATGGAGAGATTATATTAGGCTAATTTAAGGTTGAATCAACCATTATAGATGGACTTATAGATTCAAAATTTTACCTTTGGTACAATCAATGTCACATCAATACTGACTTTGAAAATTTAAAAACATTAATAATGTGTCCATGAATAATTTTCTTGTACCCAATATAATCTAGTAGATGCCAACATAAAAGAATACAATATCATATTTATGATTAGTGTTCAATCCTGCATTTTGATCTAATTGGTGCTAACATATAAAAATACAATAGTGAACACATGAATAATGTCCATATCCCTAATCTAATCTAATTGATGCCAAAATGTTCTATAGAATGACATAATATGTCATTTAATTTAATAAATATGATAATATAAAAAATCCTAACATTTTTAAAATAAGCACTACATATATCCAATTTGTATGAATATATAACTTGTATTGATGCATGCCATGTATATCATGACATGTCACTATCTATATGTATTTATATCTAATCTAACTACATCCAAAATAATTGAATCAATTTAAAATAACTCAACCAATCTAAAATAAGTTAATCCATCTAATATAATTAAACTAATTTAAAATAATTGAAACAATATAAATATGTGTCTAAAATGGGGAAAGCCCACTGTATTCCCCAATTTAATATGATGGAATAGGTTATCAAATGGATTATACCAAAATATGTCTATATATAGGTAATTGTGATTGTTAGAAAATTTTATGCAATAATACAATACCTATGTCAACTAAAAAAGTAATATGCCCATCAAATAGGGTAAACTTGTTTGAAAGTTGATATTTATTTATTTTTTAATTATTAAATTTGATAATTTTATTTTAAATAGACAAAATTTAGCCTAAATATTTGAATCTTAGGTTTGGTATTACTTTCCCTAGTGGATACACAAGTTTGATAAGAAATATTTTTCATGATTGTTTTTACCATTAAACAATATTACTAATTTACAAATGAAATATTAGTTATATCATAATATAATTATCAATGTTTCCCCCATTCAATAATATTAGGGGGAAATTTTGTATAAGTAGAATATTTTTAAATTTTGTGTCTTTGAAATTATCATGACTAATCATGTAAAAATTACCTTTCTAAATAACGTCTTGTATATGTTCTAACACAACTAATGGGGAATGAAAATTATATGTTGGTATGGACATATTATGTGTATAGTTTTGGTATTTATTAATTGGAATTTTTAATTTTTATAACCTATAACACATAATCAAGAATTATAAATAGGTTGATTTTTTTAGGTTTGAAATTTCATTTGATTAGTGCTTGATTATGATTTATGATTTTATATTCAAACTTCCTATATGATGAGATGCATTGTTAACATGTTTTGAGTAACTATAAAATGTATTACAATCCCAATAGCCTATAGACCTAGTAAGTTAAAAAAAAAAAAAATAGTAATGTATAGTAATTGTGTTAGTCATCAAATTTTAGGCATTTTACATAATTTTAAATTGATTCTTGAGGTGACATGCCTTCAATGGAGGTATCCATACTTTGACATAGGTGTCCACATCTTGATGAATCTCTCTGATATTCTACTAAAGGTATCAGACATAAGGTTATGTTCTATGATGGATTCTAAGACTATTGAATTTTAAGTTATGATATTATAAATTATTATTTTTAGTTATTATACTAGATATATATTGGATTTGATTATATATTCTTTTTTTCCATACTTATACTCATGTTAAAGAGTTTTAGTTTTGTTAGCACATGGATACTATGTATGAGTTATCCCTTATATATGTTGAGCAATATATACAAGATAGATCTAGGTTAGGTCATGTTTTTTATCTTGGTCATATGTCGTATGATATGCACCTTATGAATAAGTTAGCTAAGAGGTTGAGAATATATAGACACACACACACACACACACACACACACACACACACACACACACACACACACACACACACACACACACACACACACACACACACACACACACACACACACACACACACACACACACACACACACACACACACATTTGAGATTTCCATTAGTGGATGCCCACATATTTATAAGTTTGAAAAGGGTATATGCCATATTAGGCATTTGTATTGTTATATGACTTGGCAATTCCTGAAGGGTGTGATATAGAGTATGTGATATTATAATTTTTTTGGAATACATTTTATTATTTAATATTATATTTAGGCATCTTTCATAGTTTTATATGGAGGTGGTATGGTGATATCATATTACATGCATTGGATTCTACATTATATAGAGGAGTGAAATACTATATAATCTTGGGGGTGAACAATGCTAGATCACTTATATAGGGACATATACATATTTATTTGAGAGGATTATGGTGTATTATTGAGTTTAAATACATTATTAAATTATGGTCTTACAAGCATATCAATGTTACATAACTAGTTGGTGTTTTTAATGTCAATTAGGCACATTTTTATATCTATGCATTAAATGGTTAGTGGTACTCTTACCACTCAGACCACCATGGACTATCAAGTTATAATTGATATATTGTCTCCATATAGTGATAGCTGATATTGATGATGTAGGATGTACCACATAGTATACTCAATGGTGGATGAAAAATTATGGGTTTTGTTGTATTCTTTTATGGTTAAGGGAGTTATAGGTGAACCTAATGTTAAGGGTGGAGATAATGAGGAATGGATCAGGTAGCAAGATAACCTTATGTAGTCATTATGGAAAGACATAATTATAAATGTCTATTAGTGTTCATATTTGATTATAATTTATTTGAAAGTTTGTAATTGAATATTTAAATTTCATCTATTTTTTCATGGGATGCCTATTAAATAATAGTGATTTGTGTGCATATTCTTACTTTAACAAGGCACATCCCAAATGATGTGGTGGGAGGTAGATTAATTGAGTGTGTAGATAAAATGTAAGAATACATACACATTTTTAGATTATGTTTATATTTATATTTTGTATGTTTATTAATTCATTTTGAGGATGTGATGATGTTATATTATAGTTGGGGAGGATACAAATACCTCCAATAGTTTAAACTAGTAGTAAATTAGGCCAAAATAATTTTGTAAAGTATTTACAACTTCAAAAAGAGTATAGTAGATTATAATTTGAACATTTTAGGATTTAATCTAAGTTAGACATTTATGAGGAATGAGAGAGATGTATTAGGTATCTATCTCGAGCTCCTCATATAGATAGTGTTGTGTCATCTTCTAGAGGTCCTAGGCCTATGGATGATTAGGATGATTTAGAGGGACATGTATATAATACCTCCATTATTGATTTATATTTTTATTATTTTAAATTATTATTTGAGATATAAGTGATGTTATATTTTATATTTCATGTTTTAATTGCACATTTATGAGATGATGTCATATGTTTTTTAATTATTATAAGTATTTTAGTTTTTTTATTTAGTATCTAGGTGGAAATGCATAGCATGATATTAAATTCAAGCATAATGCATATCTTTATAATACCAAACCCATGGAATCCCTAAAAATGTTCATATGGGGTGTTTAAAAATCCTCTGACTAACCACTTGGGAATAATTTTATATTTTAGTCATATGAAGCCAATCATCAAAGTGTTATTGTTATAGTTTAGTTAGCTATATTATGTCCTAATGATACACAATATTATATTTCTTGATGAAAGATATACTTATTATAATGATCATGATAGTATAACATAAGTGTGTGATGTATTTAGTTTTTGTCCATGAGTACCTTTTAGATTCTAGTGGTATATGATTTTAGTGGTTCATTTATATGCACATTATATTGCCAAACTAGTAGATTTAGTGATTCCTTAGCATATGATTGATTATATAGATGTTTTGATGATTGGTATGTGTATATTACTTCATGATGATTTTGGATATGTTGTATTTTTAATGTTTTACAAATACATTTTTATTGATATATATTACTTGAGATGTTTACATTATGTAGCTTTGACTACCTAGGGTATTGTAATTTTATGGGTTGAATGATGTGCATGTGACATGGGTGGCCAAAAAAAATAATAAGTGCACCATTGGCATTAGTTTTTAGAGGTTTCATGACTCCCTAAAATTTTATAATTCAATCTTAGTATAATATTTTAACCTATTCTTGTGATTTAACTCTCCTATAACTATTCATCCTCCCTTGTAACTATTCATACATTTTAAGAATAATTTAGGAGTCATCCTAAATTTAAATAAAATCACAGAGGTAAATTTTATATCACTCAAGTGTTACATTAACCAAAAAAATCAAATGGAAATATAGCCCCATGTTTAGAAGCTGATAAAAAATGATTTGAAACCTTTATTCCCTCAAGAATTTCAAGGGATTTTTCATCTTGAGGAAATTCGCTGGTCAAGATAGAAAATATCTAACAGTTAATATGGAGTGGTCCATCCCAAGTAATTTAAATAATAAAACTATAGATAATGTTGAGGTCATATGAAAGTATGAATCTTTTATGCTAATAACTTTTCTTCTAAGGTAAGTCAACTTGAAAATAGATTTAAGTCATGACTTAAAGTATGCATCAAACCCTATGATTTTTTGGAATCACTCAAGATCCCTTTTAATCCACATTTATATTTATCATGAATCATTTGATATAGTGGTTACTTAGACCCACATAATTTTATTCAAGCATCCATTACAAACTTTAGGGTCGTGGGGGGTGCTCGATTCACTTAAGGAGTTGTAGGATTTTTTGAGAGATTATAGGCTGATTAGAGAAAGTGGGGTTGGTATGGTTGCATAAAAACTATTTGACCACTTTCACATTAAAATCCATGTCATTTTGTTTTTATGCATTTCCCATCTTATGCTATGAAGTTGGCTAGCCAATGGGTAATATAATTACATAGAATGTAAATGGGAAATTCTAAAAACATGACTTTTTTTTGTATGCTTTCAATAAATAAATTAAAATTGGTTTGTAAATTAAAATTGGATAATAATCCAAACTCAATCGACAAAGGAAAACAAATTAAAATTCCAACCCAAAATAATCCAAAAAATAATGTAGGTGAAAATGTCTATACATCCTAATTTATTTCAACTCTAAAGATAAGTAAGAAAAGTAGGAACTCCAACATTCAAAAAAGGTTTTAAATAATAAATGGATAAATAAAATCTTAATTGATAATAATTAAAACCATAAAAATATGATTTGAATAAACCTAAAAATCCCAATCAAGAACTAAGATAATTGATAGGTATACCACATCAAGTTGTAAAATTTCAAGATTTCAAATACAATAATAATGAATAGTGTGGCTCTACAAGGCCATAAGTAGGGAGTAGGGAGCTAGCATATCAAAAAATAGATACAAAACTTTTCAATACCTTACACACTTGAAGTATGAATCATAACACCAAGTTACCAATACTACCACACACTTACCAACATGTAAGTGACAAGGCTCACAACATGTTTCCCCAAATAAGATAAAATGTTTAAAAATATGAAATCATAAGTGGATCAATATATATAACTTATCTATCCAACATGATGCAGAAGATGCCATATTTTAAAGGCTAAGGAATTTGCATGAATTGAGACTATTGGTACATGACTTTGATCAGAATGAACACTTAACATCATATGAGATATGAATCCACTCAACAAAATTATAAAAATATCACTTGATGGTGAGAGAGTAGCAACGAATCTCAATGGTAGTTATGTGTTAACTATAAAAAAACCTCTTTCCAAATGCCAAGGGGATGTATGGAATATCAATCCATAATAAAAAATCCTAACATATAAAAATCCACTAAAATCATAAATTAAACTCCACTATTAGGAGGATTCCCACCACTTAAATGTGGTATTAATCTCCAATGGGTCTTCTAAGATCTATTCCACTATAATTAAAATTCTCAAGGCACAAAATATATCAAATAGGTTCACCATTTCTTAGGTGAGCAACATATCATGTTTTTACAACATCCACTAAGTGTAACAAAATTTCCCCTAGTTATTTTAATTATAATTAAAAATGGTTATCCATTACCAAGCCTTGTCAATTTATTGTGATTGACAAGGTTCTAAAAACCTTTTGTAATGAAACTCATGAACTATGTTTGGTACTCACTTAATTAAAATGGTACACAAAAGACACTTACAAATCTAGGTCAAAGTAAATTTTCAATAACTATATGAAGGTTCAAGAGCTCCCTATGGACAAACACTTGTTTAACCATCCCATTCTTAAAAAGTGTCCTCAATAGGCATCCCAAAATTATAGGGTGCATGTGTTATATCTTATATGGTGCCATGAAACTTAGACCCTCTAGATATAATTAGAAATCACACTCGCACAGGAATTATATTAAACTCATAAAATAATCAATTATAAAATTAAAAATAAGGGTAAAATTACATCATATGAGGATTCAAAAACACAAGTGCCACTCTTAGATGATTATTAAAATAACACTACTATAAAATTAATTTTATGATGAAAATAAATTCCCAATAATCATGGATGTGAAACACATGTATTCCTCATCAATCCACAAAAAATTATGGGCCCAACCTCATAATCCATCCAAGATTATGGAATGGTTATATAAATGAGGCACTGCAATCCCCAATAACTAATACAAACATCTAAAATGATAAAACATGGTAATATATTTTGCATATGTTTTTACAACATGCACTATCAAAAGGATTAAATTTTTAACATGAAGAGAGAAGGGTCACCTTATAAATTTTGACACCCATAAAATCTTAGATGTCATAATCCATATTGAATTAAATTATCTAAGAAACTATTATAGAAGATACAAAATTAAAAATATACTCTTATCATGATTATGTTTAAAAAATAATAAGGTACACCCACTTATAGTATAATGATACCTATAACACCAAAATTTAATTTAATTTCATCAATGATATCACCACTCATAGGAAACCAACTCAACTAGGTGTCACAATTGTATGTAATCATAAATACATCATGTCCATAAATCAATCTTGGATCAGATGGGATAGAGCACACATACACTTATGATTAGGGAGCATACAATTGTTAAGCAAGAGCATAACCAATGTGAGGATGTACTAGAGCCAATTAGGGGATCACTTATCACAAAACACCATGTGAGGTAGGGTTCCAAGGCCTACAACCTAACATAATCACACAACCCTAAAATAGTCCTATGATTTTATATTTCATTAATCTAATAAAAATAAAAGTAAATATAATCTAGTGCATACCAAAGATTATGGCACAAAGTGTGGGTTAGAAACAAAATAAATAAACAACTAAACTAAATAGGTATAGAAGACATATACTCACACCAATGTATATGGAATCCTAATACATGGAAGAGAAGAATACACACACACACACACACACACACACACACACACACACACAATTACAAAGGAGGAATAAAGTTAGTAATAATTACCTTTGAAGATGAACCTATAAATCCTAAATCTCCCCCTTGGCCAAGATGGTATGCAAGAGATTTTCATGGTATGCAAGGATAAATAAGATAAATCAGCTCTAGGCTACACAACAAATCCAAGCATCCAAAAGACTTATCCAAAAAATGAGATTGGAGCTCCAAAGAAAGTATTGAACTCTAAAAATTTATTCCCCAAGTATAATGGTCAATAGGTAGATGTTAATTTGTATTTATTTGCTTAATTCTTTACTCTTACGAAATGGTGGTAAATGACCTTATATATACTAGTATCTTACCCTAAAATCATTTGGGAATATTGGTTTTGATTGGTTGACCTATCATGTTTTCGAGTCTAACTCACTAGGTTTATGCTAGGTCAACCAATAGGCTAACAAACCAAAAGAGAGAAAAGTCCCTAAACTATGCTAGGTTGACCTAGTCAACCTAGCCCAACCGATAGGTCAAAAGGGTGATAAGGCAAAAAATGAAGGATAAGAAATATCAAGTGATAGGAATAGGTAGAATTAATAAGAATACATTTAGGTTTAATAGTTTAAGGAGGCTAGTGTGTGGATGGCAAGTGACAAAGAGAATAACAATCTTATGAAATAGAATCTAACCACCCCTTTCTTGGTGCAGCCCTTAAGGATTCACTCAGAGAGGTTGAGACCTGATAGGTTCCTTTAAGATATGAAGTATTAATAATCAATAAAAGTTAAAAATATTAAGTGTATACATATGCCCTAGCCAAAGCCCATCACGTGTCACATAAGTACAACACAAGATGGTGCTTCAAAAGAGAACCTAATAACACACAATGTTGATGATAAGTATGGTGTAGTAAGAAAAAAATAGGATAAATGAAAGGATAAAATTGAAAAACACATATATTTAACTTACCTTCGTGTCCTAGATAAAGAAGTAGATTGTAAGAAATGAAGGTGTCTAATGTAGAGTAAATTAGGTGAACCTAAAGAAGTTAGTGTAAAAAAATAGCCAAAAAAATAATTTTTTTTGAAATATATACATATGATAGTGGAAAATAATCTCTACATCACCATGATTCTAATGTTTTTTACAATTTGCAAAATGGATGAGCAGAAAAAAGATAGAGGCAAAACAAGGAATCTGCATGAAAATAAATGAAATAATTGAGTTGTTAAAAAGTGGTTTTAAATAGGGAAAAGAGAATTAATTTATCATTTTGAATTGTGAAAGACATAAAAGATAGTACTGAGACCAAATAAGGTTAGGATGGTGAGGGAATGACATGTTACACAAGGAGGACACCTAGAGGTGGCAACATGTGCACTACAGGTATGTAACTATAGATCTCAAACCAATTTTTGAAATTTGTATTGAATTAAGTGAAATTTTGATAAAATTTGATCTAAAGCATGTATATATGTCAAAATAAAGAAAACTTAGATTCTAAGGGTAGCAAATAGGAAGATGGGAAATGTTTTTGAAGGGTTTAGGATGAAAGAGAGTGAAATGTACATTTTGGGGAAAAAGGTGCTAGGTCAACACACATAATATAGTAGGTCAACTAAGTTAACCTAGTAGAATAAAATAACACAAAATCCATATGGTTGACCTAGTAGGTATGGGTTGACCTAATGCAATAGAGTGAGTAACTAGTTCGTAAGGGCTATAACGAAAACTTAATACCAAAGAGGGGAAGATAAGAGGGTTGACTTAGAATTTGAAGTCAACTATGACAAAAATAGGGAAATTTTGGTGAAACTAAGTTGACCAAGGAACCAAAATAAGCTCAAAAAAGCATTTAAAAAGTTGAAAGAGGGATAAAGTGGATTAAAATGACTAAAGGAGGACATGAAATATGATAAAATAAATAAATTAATAGTGATTAGTCTTTTTTTAATTAAAATTGTAAAAATGATGTGTAAAGAATGTATTTTGATCATAAAAATCATGGAGGAACTAATACATCTTTTATTATTGTTTATTTATAAAGATAGCCAAGATTTTGGAGGTTGGTAGACATATCTTGGTTTTCAGATTTGTTAGATAGATTGTCAAATGGAGATCAAGCTAAACTGGTAGCCATGGGTCTAGGAGGTATATTTGATATGTGTAGGACCCCCCTCAATATTGACCTATTAATCATATTCATGGGATGCTAGGAATGATTGACTAACACCTTTAGATAGGAGTTGGATGGGGATGTGATAGAGGTGTGTATCACACTAGAGGATGTCTATACCATCATGAGGCTACCCATAATAGGAGCACTAGTGACCATATTGATACCAGGTAGTTTATAGGATAAGAGAGCCTTATCCATGTGGGTTATAAGTTCGAAGATAATATTGAGAAGATGGAGAGTTGATATGGATGATGTGTATGTATCATAGATTATGGATTTCTAAAAGGTGATGATAGGCCTTGTGACATAATAGGTGATCTATCACAAGTCAGATGGCAAGGTACCACTATTTTTGGTAGCCTTGATCAGGATGATGCTATAAGAGGGAGTAATATATGATCTAAGTTTTATCACTTTGATCCAGCTCATCCATGATCTATTCAATATGTTGGTCAAAGGGAAGAAGACTATGGGACTGATCATACTAATAATAACATGGATATATGAGATATTTCCCATGTGTCAATTGTCCAGGTTTCCCTATGTGGTCGATGATGAGTTACTTCAAGTGTGGAGATAGAAGGAGGACCAAGTAGTGTGGGTCATGCCCCACATTCTAGTATTATATTTGGTGAGACATGCAGACATTATGCAATAGTCATATGAGTACATAATAGCTACACGGGTAAGATGGCACATAGTTTCACCAGCACTAGAGAGGAGAGAGAGGTGATTAAACACTATAAATAATGGAGAGAGCCACATCTAGTGGCATGATTTAGGATAGATGGGCCTATCTGATCTAGTGACACTAATACTAATGTTTGACTAGTGGGCTCAACATATGAGGGAACCATGCAGGAAGAGGGGACTTAAATTACTATTAGTGAGGACAACACTAAGGACACATCAAGAGTGGCAGAGGATGAGGTGGAAGCATAGATATTAGATGTACCACTATCATCCCCACATCAAGATGAGCAACAACCATCAAAAACATTATAATGATGGAGATAGGAGAGAGTGGAGACTATAAAATCCTAGATGATCCAATAGATGAGCTAGATGAGATGATAGAGAGACAAATTAGATGGAGGCTAAGATAGACATGAGCCATGATATCCAAGTTTGAGTTGAGAAGGTGACCTACCAAGGAGGTACTAGGAGGTTGTGCAGATGGGGAGACTATGCTAGCTGATCATGTGGAGGATGATATCATGAGAGCCAAGACATGGATAGTTATGAAGATGGTTAAATTATTTCTTAAGTTTCTATTTGGTATTAGTGAGATATAGATAGATATTATGAGATATGATAGTGATCTAATATCCACTTAGTGTGATTTTGTAGGCATACCTAAGGACGAGGAGGAGATATGGGGGTCCTTAGTGAAGGGATCACTCAATGACATCCTAAATGAGACTCTATAGCCATATGATCCCATGACACTAGATGATTTAAATATTCCATTTGCCCCAGCTTAGGTGAGCTAGTTCAAATTAGTTGGTGAGGTAATGAGGTAGATACATGTGTAGAGAAAGAGGATGCAACCATTAGCAAAGATCAGTGCAGGTAAGAGATATGAATGGTAAGACTTGACAAATGAGAGGGATAAACATATGTAGACAATGACATAGATGACATAAGCATATATAAAGTTGTAGACTTAGCTAACACAGACACATATAACAACATAGCCTGAGTTAGTGCAGGCATAGGTATAGATAATATGCCTATAGGGATAGGTAGAGGGATTGAGATCTCATACTACCTTACTATAGTGTACCATTCAAAGGAGTCAGATTGAGGCCTCATCAAGCAACATAGCTTAGCCATGAGATAGGATGGAGCCTAGCCCTAGTATTGAGGCTTTCTATATGATTATATATGTTGTATCAAACTCATGGTGTGTGTGTGTGTGTGTGTGTGTGTGTGTGTGTGTGTGTGTGTGTGTGTGTGTGTGTGTGTGTGTGTGTGTGTGTGTATGATGTGTTTTTTGGCTTATTGCTATTGGTTGTGTATGTTGTCATTATGATGGTTGTGTTTGTGGATGCTTTTGGATATATTTTTGTCTAGCACATGTATTTAGTTTTGTTGTATATGCTATATGAAATATATGTGGTGTGGTTTCTTTCCTATAATTATGGAGTACACATGCATGGTTAAAAATAAACATGCAAAAAAAGAACTTGGAAAAATATAATCAATAAAAAATGCACTACACACTAGTTCAAATTGGGAAATGTGTAATAACAAAAAATGACTAAGTATAAAAATTCAAGAAAATGGCAAACAAGATGGTAAAATGGGATTTGTTTTTAAACAAATGTAAAATATTTATATACCATATTAAAAAAATTAAAATCATACTAAATATCACATTATAAAGTATGACAAATAATGTAATAAAATGGAAGGTATGTAAAAGGGCACAAATGGTAATATAACAAATCAAAATTAAGTCAATCAATTATACTATATCAGGATGGGAAGTATAAAATAAAAATAAAAATTGCAAAAAATTGATCTTAAATTTATCATACTAATTCAAGTTGTAAAGTATGAGATATTCAAGAAATGGTTGTAATCTTACATGCACACAAAAAATGAGAAAATAAAAGGCAAAAGAAAAATAAAATAAGCATAAAACATAATAATTCAAGCTAGGAAGCATGTCAATGATGTGTAACCTCATAATCAATTGAATCTTATCTCATATTTGACACATATAATTTTTGGCTGGTGATTTGATTATTGGAAAAAAAATTGTGAGGAGGGTCAGGTCTTATCCACGATCTTACACTACAATTCACAAAACAAAAACCCAAGGGGATGACAAAATAGCATTGGCAAGTAGAAGAATAAGTAATGGTAAATCAAGTATGTGGGTAATAGGATGGAAAAGATGGTAATTTTTGAGGGATGTCAAGTTTTATCCATGATCTTATAAAGTAACTCACAAATTATATTCCATGGGGAGTGATTAGTAAGCAAAACAATATTTCCCAATAGGAAATACGAAGGAAAAAGAATGAAAAATGGAGTGTAAGAAGCAAAAATTAGGCATATTATGAGAATACCTTAGGATGAAAGAGGCATACTAAGGGCATGAAAATACACTAAGTGACTAGTGGTCATTTATGTACATAGGAAACCCACTTGCTATAGACCCAAAGCTTTATAGGCAAATAGGTGTTCTACTAAGATCAACTCATGATGGTAGACTGGTACAAGGAAAATTAAAATGGACCCACCTTCCCACAATGTGTTCCCCTCTCCTCAAGATCCCTTATAGAGATGTCAATCTACTGTGAAGATTAGGTGCTTATGTGAGAAAGTAGGTATCACTAAAAGATTTTTATTCTCCTCTTCTAATCTATTGGCCTATCTCACCCTAAAGGACCTTGAATCTATTATGATGCCAACTGTTTTGATCATCAACAAAAATAAGGAGATGTGCTTAAAATCTTGTCTTTTATTGTGATTAGACTTTTAAGAATATTTAATATTTTTGCCTTTTGATATCATTGCCTTCTATTTAAATGATTTGGTTTTTAACTTTATTTTTAAGGATTTTTAAGATTTCTCCTCCATATGGATTTGGAATGACCAATGATGAGATAGATAATGATACACATGAATGAGTTGTAGGATAAGGCTAAAGAAAACTAAGTAACCCCAAACAAAAGATTGATTAGAACACTTAGGCTTGATAATGAACTTAGCATGTGATATCTAGTCTTAATTGTGTATATACTTAGTTGCAAAAAAAGAAGGAAAAAAGGATATCCAAAAGAGGACCAGTGAAAATAAATAATAATGAGAAATATTGCTTACAAACTGATCACATGGTAATAGGAGATAGTAGCCAAAGGGAAGAGGGTAAATATAACCAAGTCACAATGATAACTATATGTGAAAAATAAAGATAAGAAAGCAAATAATCATGAAGATACAAGGGCAGAGTTTTTATAAAAACCCTAAATTAAAATCAAAGTAATAATAAGATGAATATAATCATATGCTAAATAGAAAATGATAACATAAGCTAACTATAATACAAAAAGGAGAAACATGATATAAGATAAGAAAGAATTTAACATAGTGTCAAATGATATAATCAAATAAAAATAATATTAGAACACACATCCAATCCAAATATAAATGAGAAAGAACCATTCATATTCTCATAAATACTAGTAAATCTATCCACACACATTATCTAATTAATCAGATAAGTATCTATGAAGCTGAATGCATACTATAGCTAAGGTCTCATCAATATTTAATGAATACTAGGAAAATACTTCTTTTCTAATCTCCTCAATTGAAAAGGTAGGAATGCTCAAAGGATCATGTTAAGGATGAAAGTTAGGTAGAGGCTAGTCAGGAGAATGTGTATAAATAAGATCTATAGGAGCAGTAGGAATCATAGGTGGAGAAGGATCCACATGTGAAGGACTCATGGATGGAGAAGGATCCATAGTTGATGGAAGGTCCATAGGTGAAGTAATCATAGGTGGAGGCATAAAAGGTGCTTAAGGGACCACAAGATGTGATGGAACCACTAGAGTTAGAGCCAAGGGAGAATAAGGAGGATCCTTCTTACCAGAATGACCTATGGGAGGAATAGGAGAAGGTCTATGGATGGATATAAGGTGATCTTTAAGATGTTGTTGAAGAATGTGGAAACAATTAGTGTGGTGCATTTCACATAGTTTCCATAGATAATGTACCTCACCATACTTAGGTAAATATTAAAGGAGTACCTTTGGGAGAAGTATGGCTTTATCTGATGATGGAGAAGAAGGATGTAAATTATCAAGGTATTATCACAACTTATGATAATAGGTGGAAGAATGGTTATTAATCCCATGGAAGAAATATATATTCTTATGAGTGGTTTTAGGAGCACTCATAAAATAAGGTGTAATAGGAATGGAATATCTAAAGAGGACTCATCAACCTATTTGGTGGGTAAAAGAGACATCTTAGGTAGTGAAAGTAAACCATCATCAAGGGAGGATGATGATGAGGAAGGAGTGGAAATAGGATCAATAGGAGGAACACTAAGATGAGAATCAGGAAGAGGTTCAATAATAGCAGGAGAGGAAATAGGTTCAACTAGAGTGGAAAAAGTAACATGCTTAGCTATATTTGGCCCCACTATAGGAGGGGTAGGATTTGTATAATGTCTAAGGAGGACTACCCTAAGTGTGGAAAAATGATAAGGTCTAGTCATATCATGATCCAAGAGAATGGTCCTAAGTGGATCCTCAAAAATTAGAGGTATCATTGTCATCTCTACCCTATGATAAAGATGAAAAATGTAATAATTATGAACTATAAATGAAAGATAACTAAAAGATGCATGAAAATACTCAAGTGAAGAAGAGGGGTAATGAACAGCATTAGCATCACAGTCCTAGACAAGGATACCTAAAAGAGGATCATCTAAAAGATATCCATCATCATACTTTAGAGTATGAAGATTGATGACATATGTTATGATGGCCTTATCATTTGAGGAAGCTTGGTGAATAGAGTGCCTAGTTTTGGTTAAGACTATAGGAATGTAATCACAAGGAGGCTTGAGAGAATGAAGTTTCAAGGAAGAAGGGAGATATGAGATGAGATAAGGTGAGAGATTAGAAATTTTGATATTTTATTTAATATTAGTAGGCTCATCATCATCAGAGTCTAAAAGGTTATAAGGAATGTTACCAATGAGCTTAGGATTCCCATTATAACCTTTGGTTGAGTTGATAGGAAAGTTGAGATGTTCCGACTCACAAAATGGAACACTAGGCAAAGTCTTAAGAGTGGGAATATTAACGATACCATGAACTTCAAATTGTTTAAATTTTCAAGGGTTAGTGTCTCCTTGAATCCTATGAATGGATCCATTATGATGATATTTTATGCATTGGTAAGTGGAAGATGTGATAACTCACATATAATGAGTCTATGACTTACCAATTAAGATGTTATATAGAATGGGAAAGTTTAAGATCATCACCTTCACAAAAATGATGATAGGTGGGATGGTAATGGGAAGCGACACACACCCTAAGGGAGGCATTTTCCTTCTATCATATCCTTGGCATGTGCTATGTGTAGACTTGAGATACACTCAAAATATCGAAGAGTCTTAATGAAATAAAGGGAAGCAAAATAGGTAATATCAACCTCATCAAGGCTCAATTAAATTGGATATAACTAATTTGGATGCTAACAAATAATGGATGATCATCTACATGAAGCAAAATCTCATATGGAATCATAGATGTGATAGGAAATCATAAAGAAAGAGAAGTATCTATAGTTTCATCAACATTAATGGACATCTATTCACATTACTGTAAGATACTATCCTCATATCCAAATAAAATATCCTCCCATATTATTAGAGGAGGGAGAGGTATATTCATCTCAAATAAGAATTGCATGAGGCAATATTTATTATGTGGAGATGTCCTCATGATTTCAAGGAAAGGTTTCTGAGATGGAAGATTAGTAAGTTCCACAATGGGATCCCACTCATCATAACCCATAAGGATATTGTTAGATATAAATGTGTAGTGATTAAGAATATCTTTGTAAGGTAGATCTGAAGAACATTGAAACTTATCTTGATAAGAATGAGAAGGTTGAGAAGAAGGTTCTAAATCATTTAGTGATGAAAAAGTAGTTGGTTTAGATTAATCTTGAAGTTTGGAAGAAGAAAGGTTAGTAGAAATTGGATTTTTATTAGTATTATAAGATGATGAGAGAGAATTATAAATATCATGAGATGTGTCATCCAAGAGGGAATCATAAATTGGATCATCAAAATAAATTAGATCTTATTTCCCCAACTCATTTAATTGAGTTGGAGAAGAATTCTAGATAATATAATGTGTCTTATGGGAAGGAGGAGTGTAGATACTTTTTAAATCAATGAAAGCCACCACTCTTCACTTATTATTCATGCTAACCACATTATCTTTGGAATTTGGTTCAAAAGTACACTCTATGTTATTGGTGCAAGTAGTGGGCTTATCTTGACCTTCTTGGATTGGTTGATGATTAGGCAATGAATATTTATAGATAGTTTAATGAGCATTTACTTTATTTAAGGCTTGAGGTTTATCATGTCATTTATAGTATTTGAAATTAATCTCATTGGATTGTTGACATTTGTGAATAATGAAATCATGATCA
The DNA here is from genome assembly GCA_037957365.1 of Torreya grandis. Classification (NCBI taxonomy): domain Eukaryota; kingdom Viridiplantae; phylum Streptophyta; class Pinopsida; order Cupressales; family Taxaceae; genus Torreya; species Torreya grandis. The sequence continues at coordinate 672,788 of JARHVA010006512.1, read as the reverse complement.
AAATTTGGGCCAAGAGGAAAGTCCATGGCTGAATTGTGGAATTGTCTACAAGTTTTGTTAGAGTGACCCCAGGTAACATGAAACCAATAAAACTTATTAGGATCATATAATTATTTCATAGGTTGAGTAGGGTCAAGATATTGAGGAAGAGGCATAGGTAGACATTTAATCAATTCATCCAAGGATAAAGGATTATAGACATTAACATTATTTGTTGAGAAATTAGGACTACTGAATTGTTGAGGAGCTAGTTCCAAACAAGGGGTAGGAATGATAGCTTGGACATTATGAATGGTGCAATATGAATCACTAACACCATAATTATTAATATTATGTTTGTTTCCCTTAATAATAGGCAAGGGCCCATGGAAGGTTAGGGTGGCTCAAATTTATGCATGAATAAATCTTATCTTTTGGCTTTATTGATAGATTCCTCCAAGGTACATGGAGAAAGGGTATGCACCTGATATTGTAATTTAAGAAATAAATAATTTGTAAAAATATGAAAGATATTATCATCTACCATGTTATGTTCACATTTATTTGAAAAATTATTCCATCTCGTGATAAAGGCTTCATTTTGTTTGTAATTGATGAAATGGGCCAAAGTGTTCTTAAGAAGATCACTAGTTTGAAATTCTTGTAATAAAGCATTTACCAAATTCTCCAAACTAATGATAGAGTGTGTTCTAAGTTGATTATACCAATACAATACATCACCTATGAGGGTTTTGGATATGATTTTAGTAGTGTCAAAGGTATTTAACTTGACCCAATCCTTGTAAATATTTCCAAATGTCTTGAGGTGAAGAGTAGGATCAATCGATCCATTATAATAAATTGTAGGTGTTATACCTCTAATGTTAATGTTAGCAATTTGGGTGGTAAGAGGTTAATTTTGTAAATTATTGATGACTTTATTGACTAATGGAGGTTGAATAATGATATTACCTTGAGAATATCAAAGAGGAAAAGGAGGAACACATTGGTTATGTGTGCCCCAAGTCATTGGTTGAGGATTGGATTGAATATTAAGAAGGTGGTTTTGAATTCTCATCATTTGATTCATATTATGATCTTGGAATGCATTCATTTGATTTAGAGTTTGCAAAAATAGTTTATGATTTTGATTAGCTTTATTAGAATAAGTAGTATTGGTGTTTCTGTTAGTGTTAGTGGCTTGGGTACCACTATTAGTGTTGATATGAGCTAGATAAGAGCTATGAGAATTTGAGGCACTAATGGAAAAATTTGCTTGTGAAGAAAAATATGGACTAGTAAATGGTTGAGAGGAAGAAGCACTAGAAGCATAAGTGCCTTGGGTAACAAATAGTGAAGAAGTGGAAAGATTAAATATATCAGTTCTTATGAGAGGCCCACAAGATGTAGAACCTACCATGTTAGTTGAGATAATACACATGGAGGTGAAATAAGTTAAGGAAGAAGATTTCATGGCATAAGGGGTTGATATTTAAGGAAGAGGTTGAGAAGTAAAGAAATTAGTACCCCAAATTCTAGTTGAAAAAGTGGGAGTAATAAAATGAGGTTCTTCAACTTGATGGCTAATCATGAGGTTATAAATGGTGGAAGGATCCTTTCCTCTATGTTGATGGAACTCAGTGATAAAGAAGAGAATTTTAGGAGTTTACTCTAACTCAAGTTGATCCTCAAAGATAAGAAGATGGGTTTACTACAAAATGGTATGAGGAGGGGTACCATATTTCATTGTGCAAGTTACAATATGAACATTACTATCAATCACAAAAGGAGCCCTACTTTGTCTATGGGAGACCCTATTAGGTTGGTGACTTCCATCATGTTTGTTGAATAAACTTTAGTGTTATCACCAAACAAAAATTCCATGATGAAATAAAGAGAAGAAAAATGACAAAGTAAAAAATTAGAAAGTGACTAAAATAGTACTAGGTTGACCTAGACAACCTAGTGCAAAAACAAGGGTTGTAAAATTGTATAGGGTCCATAAGGTTGACCCAATTTAGTGAAGCCTAACTAAAATAAATAATAAAGGATGTTTTAAATAGTACTAGGTAAACTAGGTCAACCTAGCATAGTGTGTAGGGGTTGAAAAACATACAAGATTGACAGGGTCGACCTAGTACAATAGACATGGAAGAAAAGAAAGCTGATAACAAGTTATGAATTAAACCAAGAAAATTTTAAGTAATGTAAGGAAGTATTAAGTACTAAAATTAAAATAAATATTTAATTGAATTTATTTTATCCAATCCAATTGATACACACAAAGCAAAATATTGCACTAATATTAGCTAATGTAAGATTTTACACACATAATTGATCAAAGAGCAAGCAAACAAATTGAAAGTAAAGCTAGATAATTTTTCAACCTAAAATGTTTATTAGATTATTAAGAATGATTTTAAATGTAAATTGAGATTGGCAATAAGCAAGGTACTAGATATTAGTCTATGGATAGTTTTAGGTAAGTTTATGATGAAAGGGAATGTAGTGGAAATGATACAAGCTTGGTATTGGGGTGTAACCCCTCATTTCACACACCACAAAAATAAGGGTAATGGGTGATTATCCCAAATATACCATTAAACATTATTTACACTTTACAAAAGCATCATTAGCTTCCCTCTTGGTGATGAAATCCATGTAAGTAGACCTAGGTAGTCAAATATTTAAATGTTTGTTGATGTTTATGTGGTTTGGTTGTGTGTGCAAAAGAATATAAATAATGAAACTAAGTGATTGAATCAAAATACCCTAATTAGATTATGTGAACTATTCTAAGCATGAAAGCAACATAAAAGAAAGATGTGATTAACATATATGGTTCATTCTAACTTTAAAAAAAGGTATAGTTAAGAAACTATATGGACAATCATATGGAATAGGGTTAACAAAGTCAAACCTATACTATGGAAGCAAAGTCTGAAAGCAAATTAGGTTAGTTAGGTTGACCTAGTTATTTCAAAAAACATAGAACATAGAAATAGGTCCATAGGCTCGACCTAATTGATTTTATAGAGAAAATTTTAAAGACTATAAACTTGAAAAGAAAGTATAGAGAAAGAAAGATATAGAGGACTAGAAACTAACTTGAATGGTTTAGAGATGAAAAGGAGAAGATTATTGATTTGAGACCTTAGAGAAAACTGGTAAAAAACTACAAACTAGGTCAAGCTGGTCGATCAAGATATATAGGAACCTATTGAAAAAGTGTTGAAAATGCACTAGGTCAACCTGGTTGACTTAGTAGGCTAAACATAGAGTCTAAAAACCTAAAAATATATTACTGGGTTGAGCTGGTCAATCTAGTTATGTAAATAGATTTTTTTTGTTTTGAAAACCTATATTGGGTCAAGATAGTCAAGCTAGTTACCTGTTCCTGCAAACTTGTGCACAAAGATAAATAACTAGGTTAATAGGGTTGATCCAACACATTAAAGATATGATAAAAATAATTATGAATAGAAATGAAATAAGTGAAAGAATTCCTACAAGGGTTTGTTTCACATCATCTTCACTAAAATGTATGAAATAAAAAATGCATCATGTCCATAAATCAATCCTAGATTAGATGGGATAAAGCACACCTACACTTCCTATTGGAGAGTATACAATTGTTAAGTAGGAATGTGACTAATGTGAGGATCTACTAGACCTAATTAGGATATCACTTGTCACAACACACAATGTGATATAGGGTTCCAAAGCCTATATCCTAAAATAATCACACAACAACCCTAAAAGATTCCTATGATTATAATATCTCACTAATATAATAATAGGAAAAGTAAATCTAATCTACTACACACTAGAGCTTGTGACACAAAGTTGGGGTTAGAAACAAAACAACTAAAAAAATAAACTAATCATGTAAATGTATACTAAATCCTCATACATGGAAGAGAAGAATACAAATACACTATTTATTTACTCTTATAAAGGAATAATAAAATTAGGAATACTTACCTTTGAAGAAGAACCCTTCAAGCCTCAATATCCTCCTTAAACAAGGTGATTCACAAGAGATTGTCATGGTATATAAGGATAACTAAGATAAATCAACTCTAGGATAACATATCCAAGCATCCAAAAGACTTATCCACAAGATAAAATTAGAGCTCCAAAGAAAGTACCGAACCCTAAATATTTATGCCCCAAGTATAATGGTTAATAGGTAGATGTTCATTCACACTTATGAAATGGTGGTAAATGACATTGTATATATAGTATTAGCTTACAATAAAATCATTCAAGAATGTCATTTGTGCTTGGTCCACCTAGTTGAGCTAGCATGTTTTTGGGTCTAACTCATTGGGTTTGTGTTAGGTTGATTGAGAGGCCAACAAACCAAAAGAGATAAAAATTCCCTAAACTATGCTAGGTTGACCTAGTCGACCTATCACAACTAGTAGGTCAAAAGGGTGCTAAGACAATAAATGAAGGATAAAATATACCAGTTGATAAGAATATGTATAACTAAGAGGAATAATCTTGGGTTTAATGGTTTCAAGAGGCTAATGTGTGGATGGCAAGTGGCAAAAGAATCAGCAATTTACAAAGCATTGATGGTCCGTCCACCCCTTTTTCTGTGCACGCCTTAAGGCATGCACTCAAAGAGAATGATACTTGATAGGTTATTTTAAGATATGAAGTGTCAGTAATTAATATTAGTTAAAAATATTATGTGTATTCAATAACCATTTATAAAAAAAACTTCTTTATGAGTAAATTATCTCACTATTGTCTAGGAACTCAAAATATGATGGATACATTGATCAATTCATGATGCACCATAAGTATGAAGGTATGCCCAAATATTCTTATTAAATAGGGAAAATAAATTATGTTCCTCTCAAGGATCCTTATCAAATATTTTATTGTAGTAACCAAAATTTGGTCATGAATATTTGATTTTGTCATTTTTGACCCCTTTTCAATTTAATTAATGTATGTACTTAATGCAGACATATCTTTCACCTCACCTTATCCTAAGTACTTGTATGGACTTATTTATCTTCCAAGTTTTTATTTTACTATTATAAATTTTTTATAAATTCTCAAAATATCTATATTCATCTATATAAACATTATAAATCCCCAAGACTTTGAATTTTTACTTCTAAGATAAGACTAGCCAATTGGGTCATTAATGGGAATTGGTCTTAACCCAAAATAGGTGATCGTAACCTTGAGCCCTCTAATTGTATATTTTAAATTAAAAAACCTTCCCTTACATATATAATCCATAGTTATGGGATAAGTAACATGAGGTTTTCCTCTTTTGCATTGATATAAAGGCACACTCAAGTCACTCATTTTACTAACTTGGTAGTTTCAATATAAAAGCATACTTACACTATTATACATTTATAAAATATTAGATATTATTCAAAATTAAAATTATAATCATTTGAATCATTCCTAAACTAGTTCAAAAGTATATTTTATCAAATCCAAATAAAATCATGGTTAATTATTAAATACATATCTATATGCATTCATATAGTCAAATGAGCACAATTTCACAAAGCACTCTAAGTGGAAGAACTTCGTGAGCTTGATTACATCCTTAGGGTATTGGATACATAGATAGTGTTTAATCATCATGGTGGTGGTTAGGGTTAATTTATCCTATTACGCTCCCCTATTTTTTTATTTTTAGTATTTTCAATCATTGTAAAACCTATTAGTGTTTAGACCTTCGAGAAGTTATTTTCAAGTCTTTCACACACTATCAAAATTCAAAACATCACATACATACCTAATTTAAATTATCATAGACAATCATGAATTGATTTTTTTAATTACTAATCTAGGTCTAAGACTGACCATTTAGGTCAGAAGTGGAAGTCAGTACTAACCCAAATTAGATAGTTAGACCTCTTAAACCTTTAATCATAGCTTTTAAGAACTTGCCTAGTGTGCTCCTATTTCCTTGGTTAAGTTTTTTGTTATTCAATATAATCAAATATAAGATATAAATATCTAGGTTTTAAATTTATTTTCATATTTAACCTTATTTCAATCATTTTCATATTTTTGAATTCAATCTTTTACTTGCATTCTACTTTTTCCAAGTCAAATTAGAAAATTGTGATTTATTCTATTCAATTTAGTCTAATTATTCTTAATTTTGAAATAGTTCAAAATTTTAATAAAACATATTGGTGAACCCATTTTTTGTTTTAGCATTGCTTAAAATAATTCTAGGGTTTAGATAAACTCCTAAACATCTGACACTAAAAGAATTTTATTTTAACTTGAATTCTAAATCTAACACTAAAATAACTTAATTTCAACCTTAGAAATAATTATTGACACTAAAAGCACTTTATTTTGACCTTAGATATGAAATATGACATCAAAATCTTCTTATTTTAACCTTGAATTTCATAACAATTTACTATTCTCTATACAAAAAAAAAAAAATCCTTTTATTTCTAACATTTCATTTTATGATATTATTTTGTAACATATTTTATTTGAAATTATTTAAAATATCCTTCCTTTTAGGATCTTACATTTTAATTTTATGTTACTTAATTTTTCAAGCATTTATGGCTATTTTGAATGAACATTTCTTACCTCAAATTTTTTCAAAAAATATTTAAATCACAAGATAAGATACAAGTACCATTAATGAATTTTTATGTAAAGTCAAGCATGAAATATAAAAAATAGTAGTTATACATTCAAAATTCCATATATATTATTAATTATCAATCCAAATTACTAATAAATTATTATTACTTCAATATTTAATCAAATCTCTTACCTATTTATACTAGAAAATCAAGGGCATGCATGACTCCTTTTATTGTTCCTTTACCTAGATCTCAATGTTATAAGAGTTACCATCCCACTCCCATTATTCACCCACAAATTATATTAGATTATGTGTTCCATGTTTTTAATAACCCATGAGGTATTCCAACACATCATGGATATAGTCAACATGTTCCTCCTAAAACCACTCCACCTCTGATGAGATAAGAAATTAAATCCAAAGGGTATGATAACATGATCAACAAAAAAGTACCCATGTAAAAATTTTAATTTTGGATTTAGTGAAGATTTGATGGTTTATAAGTACATTTTATATGTTTCATTAATGGATAGTATTGTTCTTAGTGATAAATAACCTAGTTTTTTGCTTCTATCATGAGTACCTTATAAATATTTTGATAATATCATTACTTTTGAATATAAATAATTTACAACACCAAATTTAATATTCCACAATATTCCACTTTTTATTCAAGTTACAATGAAAAATAAAGAAATCAAATGGGTATTGATTGATGTTATAATAAGAGTAAAAATTTATAGTAGTCCATTTTTATAATAATTAGGTGTGAATATTGACATAATCGAACAAAAAAATCAAATATTAAAGTATTATATTATTATTCAAGACAAGTACTCAGAATTATTTATTTAGATGTAGCATTGGGACCAAAAAATAATGTAGACTCTATTTCACGTTATGCCTAATCAATTGCATTATAATTTGTTATTGGTAATACCATGGATACACTTTATGGTATAATCCCATCTAAATTACATGTATGTCTTAAATTCATGCATCAATGATACTCATATGAATTTGATGTGGTGGTTAATCCTTTTTGATTTTGAAAATTCAAGCAGTTTAATACTAATTGGATGATTCAACTATTATCCCTCCTTCTCATATCATCCATTGGGACTAAAAAATCACATATGAAATAATATATTCAATCATTAATACCAATTAATTGGATAAATAAAATATAGAAATGGATCCACATAAATTATATCAAGCACAAAAATAACTTGAGTGATTAAAAGATTATCATACTAGATAAAAAGATTATCATGTTACCTACTACTAGACATCAATCGTAAACACATACTTACATAATAAAGTAAATTATTTTTATCTTATCAAATAATCATAGGACTTGATATATACATTGTAAAATATTACAATAGAAAATTAAAAAGTATAATCACATAAGCACCATCATATTAATATATAATCAACAAACATATCTTACTATAGGGATTCAAAATTTACTACATACAGTTGTAAAAAGTAGAAATCATTATCTAAAATAATATTTAACCATAATAAAAGTATAATCAATATATTATATGAAATGAGATTATTTCAAGTATAATCGCATTGATACTACTAAAAAGGAAACTATGTCAGTGTAATATAAACACCACAAATCAGATATATATTAATGACATACACCATAGTGCATATTATGAAGAAGGCTTAGGATGTGTCACATACCCTATTACTTTTGGAATAAATTTTTTTAGTACAAAGGTATGTGTTATGTAACATACACATTAGGTATCATTTACATAGGTACGTACATGGTTACAAAAAATGCAAGGTGTGATCGATAGTAACCAACAATGTATCACCTTTACATCTTTAAAATTGTAATTTTTACCAAAAATAGTTTTTTTATATTTAAAATTATTATCTCATGTATGATAATCCAAAATAAATGCCCCCATTTTAAAATTCAATCTTTCCATTTTTTTTTTAAAGAAAAAAGTAACTACTTCATGTGTTTTATAGGATTTGCTAAAGATTACAATGCCCTAAATGATTGGAGTACTATCTCAAAGACAATGTGTGTCATACACACTAAGTTATATATTTGCTTTGATCTATTAATTTATTTTATATACTAAATGGGGGAACTATAATAAACTAAATTTGGTTTTGAATACTTGTTTATGTCAACGTTTTCCACTTTTGTCTTTAATTAACTTATTCACTTAATCCAAACCTATTTTGTCACCTCACCCTATCCTAAGTACTCATATAGACATATTTATCTTAAAAATTATTATATAACACCAAAATAATTTTTTTAAAATTCTTACAACACCTATAATCATCTATAAAATCTTTACATATCCCAAGAGTTTACATTTTTCCTTGTAGGATACTACTAGCTAGTTGCGTCATTAATGGAAATTGGCCTTGACCCAAACTAGATGTTCCTAACCTTAGTCCATCTAATGGTAAATTTTCAATTTTGAAACCTCCATTACATATTTTATTTGTATTTTAAATATAATTATCATGTTTTTTTCCTCTTTTGGACTACTATAAAGGCAAAATTAAGCCACTCTTTTTGCTGATTTGGAAATTTTAATACAAAGTCATATTGACATTATTGAAAATTGATAAAAGCTTCCCTATTATTTCTAAATAAAATTATAATAATTTAAATCAATTATTATCCAAGTTATAATCATGCTTCATTAAATCCAAATTAGAAAAATATCAAGTATTCAAATCATATCTAGATGTATTCATAAAGTAAAAGGAGTATAATTGCACTGTTTAACCCTAAATTAGATATGGATCATAATATGGGTAGATAGGGTTAAGAATATAGAAATGAATAATCACAAGGGTGATAAACATATCTATAATAGGATAATTAATTTCAAAACTTAGATAAAATATTTACTAAATTTATTATGCTAAGATATGGTAAAAATGGAAAGGATAATTATGTTATATATTACAATAATAATGAAAACAAGATACTTATATGGTCTTAATCCTAATAAAGATAAAAATTTGGAATAATTATAAATTATACTAGAGGAATATCATATAAAAACCATAAAATTTTAGATTAAGTACCTTTATATTTGTAGACACTTGCATCATCCTGGGATGGTTGTGTCGACACTAATGTCTAGATTAGACATATGTGTCTTATATAGAATAATTTTTTATATATGATGAGACCACATAAATTATTATTAGTTTTAAATCACCATTTCTTTGGTTTATTTATATATGGTTCATGGTCTATTATGCTTTATCAAATGATTAAACCTTAGTTCTTTATCTTCGTAGTGGTTGTGGGAAAAATGGGTTAGTGGGCACACAGTGTCAAGTTTCCCCAAAGACCATTCTATCAATGAGTGTTACCTACATAGCCAATACCTTTAATAGAGAATTAGAATTATATATTTCTCCCATATGTTTTGGATTATGTTTGAATCATGTAATTTATGATAATCAAGTACAATAGTGACCTAGTTTGTAACTTGGAAAATATAGATCTTAGACTAATCCTTCAATAATTTATATTTGTAGATCTATTTTCCCAATGAATGATATGTAAATAAGAGAAAATATGGAATATTTTCTCACTTGAGTGCTTTTGATAAGTTTCTTTGGTCTCCTTAGGTATTCTATAGGTGTGGAATGAATGAAGGTTGATCTTATATTTATACCAATCCTCTTGGAGAATATATCACATAATATCACTTAGGATGACCATTAGGGTACATTTAATTTAAAAATTAGAACACTTGTATATGAACTAGACATCTACATCAATGCATGTGTTTGTCTAGGATTAAGGTGCCCAAGGATAAAAAAAGGTAAAGACTCAAAACTTGTAGAGGCATAAGATAAGCAAGTTTTAAGAATTTTAGGAAAGATAGAAGGAATGTGTCATCAACATAAGATTTTTAAAACTAAGAGATAAGATAATGGTCATAAGAGAGAGTAGATGCAAGACTTGTAGAGATAGGAAAAAGGTCTATAACTAAGAAGAATAGCCAAATTCTAAGTTTTCCATGTGTACAATACCAAGATGATATATAGTTAAAAAATATCATCTACATTTCCCCCCATTTAATCTAGTAATTAAATTAGTAATTTAAAGGAAAGGATGCATACTTGGGAGTGTATAACACACCTTATATTTGATTTATTCCAACTTGAGTATATTACTAGTGGGTGATCTACAACTAAGAGAATGATACAATATATAATTAGTACATATAATCTAAAATTTAAAACATTCAAATGAGTTAGATTAAAAGAGAACAAGGCTTAAGAGTACATTTGTGTATCATTTCAACTACCATACCTTTTAAAAATTTCATTTGACATATGTATCATTATGAATCACTAAAATTGAGATTATTAAAAATATAAATATAAAAAGTGCATATATCTAAGGAGATATAGATATATATTGGATTTTCCATTCCCCCAACCTTGGATAAACTTTGTATTAGCACCTAGTAGTTGAGACTAGCTCAATCATGAAACCTAATCATACTTATAACCTAGTGAGTGTGAGTGAACCAAGTCAACTCATATTATCAAGCTAGTGAGGTTGGATGATACAATTAATTCCATCCTAAAAACTTGGCAATATTGAGTGATTTTATTACCTCAACCATATCAAAAATAAAACCAATTATTATAGTATGTTAGCTCAATATAGTTTGTAAAAGTCCAACATGATGGGTGGTGATAATCCCTATAAGTGTTTAGAATATAAAACTAATTTGGAATTTTTAAATATTAGGTACATATTGCATATCATATGCATTTTAGATATATCTCATGATGATATTGTGTGTAACAATGGTAGTAATGTATATAATTTTATCAAAAATGTGTATAAGAATCATATAACTATGTATTTTGTCTAATTTAAAAAATTGAAGTGTGGGTGACTTGTTACCATAACATACCCCCACTATATATGGATAAAATTGAAAAAATAGTATAAGTGCCAATGTGGAGGACACATTTCCAAAACATGCCCCTAATATAATCTGAGTATGTTGCATACTAAGTGTGAATACCATGTTTCCAAAATATTCTCCAATTGAATCTAAGATTTTGAATATGTGGAAACATTGCCTATAAGACATGCCCCAATTTAGTCTAAAACTATGAATGTGTAGAATTCATGCATCTATGACATGCCCCCACTGATAATCCCCCCACCCTTTGAGGTGAGGGAAGATATAAATTGGTAGTTACCTCATATGAAAAGGATAATATAACCATATAATTGTAAATGAACCATATAGAATATAAAAGGACATGTATAAGTAAATGTATTATTGAATCACATAGAATGTGATCACACCAAGGCCTACGATTTATGATAAAGATCATGATAATTTTTATATATTAACAGTACAAGATCAATAATAAATCAATCACACATGTAAGGGCACTCAAAATAAAATCAAAATACAATGGTCCAAGGAGATTGTAAATAAGGGGCATGTTCAAATGCCACATATTCAAATGGACAAGAATTATTTAAATGTCCACAAAATAAAGAATGACATAGTAAAATTTATATACAAAGAGAAATGACATATTCTAATGTCAAATAGGCAAAGGTAGGAGGGCTGAAACAATGGAGTATATTCAAATTCTCAATAAAAAAGACAATATCAAGGCAAGATACTCAAGGAAGTGCATAAATGAAAACATAATCACCCAACATAAAATTATCATAGTAGTATATGGATCAAACATGTTAATAAAAAATGTCAAGTACATAGCATATCAAGTACACTATTAAATATATAATAATGGATAAAGGCATTTGTAAGTACATATTATCTCAAACATGATAATGTGTAGTGACCATAGAATTATATAACTTAGATGTATCATGATCATATAGGTGGATTCCCCCAAAGTCTTGGTGATGTGAGTAAAGGGAAATCCCAACATCTAAAAGTGCATAGATCATGTATCTATGTATGCATATATCATACTCAAATAGAAGTGCAAAGGACATGCATATGTAAAATTAAATGATATGATATTCATCAACATGGAACTAACACATGGATGTCAAGGATCTAATAAAATATGCAAATGATAAAAATATTTTTGGATTTTTGAATGTTTTTGTTTATTTTGGTATTTTTAGAAAGTTGTTATGGACTAGGAAAAGTGCCACTAGAACCCAAGGATATCATAAATGAGATGCCTCTATGGGGGACATGTATCATGTATTACATATTCATATGTTGCATAAATAAAATAATTAGGATCATACCAATATTATATATTATTAGGATCATAATTATTTATGTAATAATTAATATAGGATAAATTTAACCTCTTAGGTTATTCTTGAACATGTTATATACCATTTACAATATCTGTATATGAATAAATAATCATGAAATATTATGGTTGTGACCTTTTTGGTATGCCATTAATTTTATTTGTCTATACCTCAAATGTTAATAACTTATGTGGATTCTAAGTTATATGGTTTACCTTGCCTTTATCTATATTTGGTTCTATACTTTCTATATATTTATTAAAATGATATGTACTAGGTCCTATTGGTATAAATATATCATGTGTTAAGGTATATAATGGATCAAGATGAAGTTTTCTCAACTTTTCATCTTCCATATAGGTATTAGGAATAGTATCACTACTGTCATAACCATTTGGAATTTTTTAAACCCTTAGTAATGGTATTTTGTCTATTTATTTGTTCTTTGGACACTTCTCTTTCTTTTAATTATATTTTGGTACCCATATTTTTTGTTTTGGTACTTATTATTTAGGAGAGGTACTCATTGTGTGAGTGGTTCTCTTGGTTGATGTTTCAATGATATGATCACCACTATGATATTATCATTATGACTTTGTATTATATTCTTTAATTAAAACTAAAAAAATTTATGATGCCCATGCATTTTATGATATGCTCAATATTATTTTTATCTCTTTATGGGATGTATATGAGGTAATTTGATCACCTTTTTTGAATCATTTCTCTTAATTTATCACGTGGACTCTTAGTAGACTTTTGGTCACTTTTTGAACCACTTTTAAATATTTAATCTATTTTAGATTTTCATTTGTATGTGATATTTCATTTTTCAAAACATTGGTAGATGAATATGCAAACAAATGATTAACACTAGAATGTTTTGGATTTTAATCTAATTTTTTAAGTCTTTTATTAACTTGATCATAATAGTGATTTGATATCTTAGGGATTAAAAACCAAAAAAACTAGATTAAACATGCTTACATGCACCACATACATTATTCCTTGAAGAATTGATAGTGTGGACTTGGTTGGAGGGAAGTTATTGATCACCCTCCTTAGGCTTAGGATGAGGAAGAGGCTCTTTTTATCCATTTTAAAAGTTCTAAAAATTGATATGATAACATGATAAGAAAGACACACAAATGTTAGGTAGTTATCAATCATGATAATAACATTTAAAATTAAAAAATTATAGTAATATAATATTAGAAAATAAAGATAAAATTGGACACCCTAGGTCAACTAGGGTTTTAAGACCAAAGGTCAAGGTCACCATAATGTGTTAAATGAAAAGAAAGCAATATAAACTGATTGGATTAGAATTTTTGGAATTTGAGTAGAAAATACCTCCAAGAAATTTTAAAATGGATTTTTTAGAGTCTAAAATGCACCAATAAAATAAAAATCCACTTTCAATAATATTCACATGAATCCCTTGTAACTAGAGGAGGGTAAAACCTTACGGTAAAGTTTCAAATCCATCACAAAAATTTGAAACCCTAGGAGGCTTGGAAGTCTCAAATCATTATTTTTTTACATTCGCATGAATTAGGTTCACAAAATTTTTAACCCTAAATTGTATATGCATCATAATATGGGTAGTGTTATCGTAACAAGTTGCACCCTTTAGGAGTTTGTTCAAGTCTCCTCACTTAAGTGATAGTATGGGAACTATTCAAAGGTTGTGGGTGAACTTATAACTAAAGAGAACCTATAGATAGGTATAGCTCCCTTGATGCATCACTTAATAAATAAAAAATAAGCTACTACTTCTAATGGAAAAGGAAGAGATAACTAAAAGCAAACTAAACTAGGGAGGTGATACACTGAACTTTGTGGCCTTTACCATTAATTTGGATGTACAATAAGACCTATAAGATCATAATAAACATACACTTCTCTTTAAAATAACCTATCACATTAATGATTTAAAAATAGGTAAGGTTAAATGAGACTATAAGGGAAGATAATTTCTACTTATAACTCAATGAAACCCCTAATTAAATTAAATATATGAGATAACAACAAAGATGAACTTAATATATGCTTAATAATATCAAGAATTAAAATTATAAACTACATAAAACCATAAGAGGATGTAAAAAAAGTCATATTACTAATCAATAATCATAAAAAAGAGTAGGTCTATGCCATACTCCTAGTGTAAATATCTATTTACAAGCTAAATCAGGGCATACATATTGAATAGAATGAGGTGAGAGAAGATGGACATAGGATATGTTTATGATAAGTGTCACATCATGAAGAATCAATTAAAACAAATAAAATTTTCAAATAATATTCATGAAACCCTCCTTAGTGTGTGTCATCTTGGAATGATCCTTTTCTTCATAAAGCTAGTGTAGGAGATCATCATTTATCATTGTCTTTTATGACTCATCCATGTTCCTTAAAAATACACATTAGGAGTAATTATGAAGTGAAAAGTCATATTGTTAGATTATAACTTCATGTCTTCAATTTTAAATCTATTTAATATCCATATCTAATCATATTTTGATCCTTACTCTGTAATCTCTCTCATAAGTCTAATGCTTTACTCTCTTGAGGCCTATTCTTTGTAGCCCTATTTAGAAACAGAGCCCCAAGGTTTGGGAGATATGAAAAACTTATATGTAAATTAAAATTAAATTTTATTTCCATTTTTACTCTTACACCTTCACCCTAAATTTCATGATTAAACTCCCAAGGCAAACCCATTTTCTCAACACCCATCTTTCCCAATTAAGCCTAATTAGACATAATGTAAGCCTACAGTACTAAATACCATATAAGTACATATATAACTAATAAAAAAGACCAAAAATAATATAGGTGATATCAAATAAGGTCTTATGGAAAATTTTCAATCCATTCTAAGGGTTAAAACTTAAGTTATGCTAAATATAAGATTTCTAGCCCTAGGTGGTCTTAACAAAGGCCTAAGGAGGGTGAGAGAAAACAAAAAAGGGTAAGGAGAGTTAAATATAATTTAAAATAAAACCAAAAAATTATTTAATTCTACCCAAATCTTATTTATCTCTTCTAATATCCATTTGTCCTTGAACAACCTCAAAATCTCTAAAAACTATAATTTTCCAAAATTTTGAGTGCTTTTAGGACTATCAAGCAGCCTATAGGTGTTCTTGGGTATTTATTGTAAAATTATAAACTATTTATCACCTTAAATTTCCTCTCAAGTCTCCATAACACCTCACCACTTAATTTTAATCACCAAGCCTTGCATATTTCTTCTCATGTTTATGCAAAAAGCCCTTTTGGCTACGAGTGTACGTTAGGTATCTAGACTACATATTGAGGATGAACCTCCATATTTTTTATTACTAATTTATATCCTAAAAGTTAACATATTAATCATACCTATATATTTTCTCATGAATTCCAAAATCCTCTCTTGTTCATCCAAACTCTAAACTCAATAACAATCTTGCATACTCTCTTTAATTCTTGAGAGTGAACTTGTAGCCTTTATTAGGCATGTAGGTCTTCATTTATTTTTATTATTTATAAGGTATAAGAGAAGGATTTATTTCAATTATTATTATTTTCATATCCCCATAAACCTTCTTCAACATATTATCATAGATTTCACTTTCCATTATTTGTCAAAGCTCATCTTCTATGCAAGGATTACCTTTCTTGCTTAAAGATGTGAACCTACACATCTGAAGACCTGTAGTTTCACATTCACCTTATTTTAATCCAATTATAGTGTTTATATTATTTAATTAGGCTCTATAGTTATCTATTTTAACCCTTAGACCAATTTTTAAGATCAAAACCTCATTGAAACATATCAAATTATCCTATGCAGACCTAGTTTTATTTACATACAAAAGACTATTCCTTACATTTGGACCCTAAAATATCATTTAAATAATGATTTATAGGAATTTTTTTTATTGATATGTGTTCACTGAGATATCTTTAACTCTGCTCTGAAGTAATTCAATGTTCATTTCACCTGTGATACTTCTCAATACCTCCATGGAGTTTACTCATTAGACCTTTCTTGTATTTGAAGGCTGTAGGTACTCATTGATGTTTTGGGATCTAAAATAAGCTTAGTAAAAATTTGAAACACTATTTATCTTGATTTATATTTATATGACTCATTTCTAATGATTTTATTTCTCACCTTTTACACAAAATTATGGTCTCTCTCCAAATCATATCGTAAAGCCTTATATGTTATCTTTTGAGGATTGTAACTTTAGTCTGGTGTAAAAGAGGAATATTGGAAGTTAATATGGGATTTAATGAGACTAGATTAGGTGTTAGAGTCTTTTGAAAATTTTCTAAAGACCACTTGAAACAAAAAAAACATGCAAAACCCTACCTACCACCTTCATAAATCAACAAATAGAGCCCTTTTCTTGCCACAAAAATGCTCACACATGCAAAATTAATGATAAATATTATGTTTATAGATAAATTATATCATAAAATATATTAAAAAATACTTTTATCTAATCAATGAGCCTCAAAATTCCATAAAACTACCTAAAACTGAGCTAGTGGGGGTTTAGGAGAATTTTAGAGCAGTTCCCTTACTAACGATGGTTCATAAAGTTAAACCACTATAACCTAAAACTAGTGCATGGAATATTAATTAAATATGGGTCCATATATACCACTAATATGGTTTTACCTAAGTCACCTTATCCTTCATGAATCATTGCTAAGAAAATTACCTTCTTGAGATTTCAAGGAGCTTGATGGAGGAATGGATAGGTTTTCTACCATTTTTAGACCTAATACACACTCCTAATCATGTATATGAATTTAATAAGATGGAAGAATCCATATAGGTGATTCTATACCATTTTCAACTGGGAAAACCTAAAACAATGCCTTAATAGACTCTTTTTTATCAATGAAAACCATATTTTATTTGGAACTCTATTGGAGATAATGTAAAAGTTTTAATAAAGTCTCTCATTCCATATATAAAGGTGGATAAGTGTGATAAAATCATCTTAAAACTATTTACATACCATCTCTTACACTATTTAGTCCTTGTGTGGTATAAAATGAGCAAGGAAACACTTGAAATGGCTTATAGTGTTAGAAGAGTGATTTGGGAATCATTTTGTTCTTTGTACAAATTAAGAGAGTTGTAAATGTGATATTTGACATGTGCCCATGACCTAAACATACCATATAAACCTTTATCACCCTTGAAATAATTTGGACATGACATGAAAAATTTAGACTAGCATAAGACCAAAATGAGTAATTAGATTAACCATTCCAAAAGAACCTTACAATCTAATAAACATAAGGATACCATGTTGAATGACTTATAACTTGATAATATACATTTTTATCACAAAGTCTGACTAATGCACCAATACTGAGACTCTCAAAGGCCATCAACAAAGTTAAATAGAGCTAAAAGTAATGTTTTTAATTATCCCCACCTATGGTATCCAATTTTGGATAACATCTTTATCGACCTCCTAAGATTTCATGCATGTTATACACCTTATACTAGTTGCCTAATCCATACATTAGGCTACGAAGTTACCTATCATTCAAAATTAGGTATGATTGGATATTGGGCCTGATTGCAAATGCCTTAAATAAATAAAAACAATTGATATACCTCTAAAACACAACAAAACAAAAACAACACACTAAAGCAATACAAACACATTTTTACTAAAAAGCACTTATGGAAATAAAAATACAAGAACAATAATAAATTTAACTAACCTTAAGACATATTCCTCCTAGATCAAAAGGAAAATTTATGCAAACACCTCCTCCATGAGATAGGCAATGATGTAGAGTAAGTTGCCTTTTGAACATGATGTTTGATGAGTTAGACCTTTTACTTTCCCAATCCTTTGGCATACTCTCAAGTGAGTTATCAATATAAAACGTGCTTCCAATGAAAATATACTCATAATATGGCCCAAGACTCTCCTCATGTTTCCATTTTATGTTTGAACTCGCCTTAAAAATAGTTACCTCTTGACTCATACAAACAACATCAGCTTTATCTTTTAGTGGCTCTATAAAATAGTGTATATGGTCTTGAATGACCTCTTAGGGTTTCTCACATTTCTCTTCAAGGAAGAGATCAGGTTCACAAGCATCTTCAATCTACCCAATAGGAGATATAGACCCTTTAAGATTCTCAAACTCATTGAAAATGCCTAAATATTTATACCACGTGTCTTCATCATCCTTTTGACTAATATCTTGACGAGATACAACCTAAATCACATCTTCACCTTTATGTTTAGGAGACATAATATTTTAAATAAATTCAAACTCCTTCATGTGGTCATGATGTAGCTAAAATTTTTCTCTTTCAAGATTTGCTTCATTCTCTTTATAATCCATGTCAAGTTCACTCAAGGCCTTAACTTGTTCATTTGGGAGGTCTTCCATTTTAAAATCAGCTGAAATTTCTTTATTAGGACTCTCTAGGAAAATGCTTCCTTGAGATTATTCTATTTACAATTCAGTCATAATTATTTTTTGAAACATGAAATAAAACCATCATTTTCAATCAAATGAGATAGTTTAAAACAAGATTTTACCTTTTTTTTACCACTTGAGATATCTTGGAAGACATCCAAATGCACCTCTATTTTAGCTAGTTGCTCCAATTCATCAAGAGGCTCTAATAACTATTGCTCTTGATCATCCATGATATCATTGAAATGATTAATTGGTTGGGCTACTATTACAACTATCTCAATTGAGATTTATTCACCTTCAAGAATGTTCTCTACTTTAAATTATGCTCCCACTTCATCAATATAACCTTTTTCTTCATCTTTTAAGACTGATTTGCTCTTTTATTTACCAAGGGGAGATTCAATGATGATTTATTCATCATGTTAACCTAAAGAGTCATCATCATGTTTAATTGGATTATTAGTCTCTTCACTTGCCTGCCCATCTATTCTCCATATAATCAGATTTCCTTCCAAAAGGGAGACAGTGGGAGGAAAAATTTATTCATTTAATAAAGTGGGATGAATGTGTTCATGAATTATCTTGGGGTTTAGATAGGGACTTTTTAGTCTTAGGTTTCCATATTTCTCAATAAGAACTTGTCTATTGCTTTGGATGCCTTCTTAGATATACTTCCATAATGGGCATGTTTGGGGTTGTTAAGGAGAAATTGATGGGACTAATATAGGTAAGATTTCCTTTTTAGCTTCAATTTTCAAATCTAGGCAATTTTCATCTTTCTTTCCCCATTATTATACCACTTACATCCAAATTTTAACCTTAAACTTATGAGATTCCTCTTAATGGTGTGTTACAACTTGAGGGGTGGATGAAGGGCTTGGGAAGCTCACACACTACCTTAGATTGACCTCTAACACCTATTCCATCTTTTGATTTTGTATGGGCATGAGAAAAGGTTCTTGAGAAAGAGATTACATAGGCATATGATTTATATTCAATTAAATTTTTTAATGATATATTGTATCTTGGAATAGGTTTGGAATAAAATAATATTGACTTGGGATTGGAGAGGGTAATTGAGGTTGAAGGAATTGGACTTATTACTTCTCCCATATTACTAGCATATCCTCCATGTATTGATTTAAATCTCTTATTCACATCTTTTCATTTTTTATAACATGTTAGTTTCCTTCCTCAAAATATTCCCTCTCACTCCTTGAAAACTGTAATGAATCTCTTAGATTTTAAAAGAGGTGAATAGGGACAACTTGGTCTATCTCTACTCTTCTATCCATTTTTCACATTAGTATATTTTTTAATATCTTCATGAGTAGGTGAGAGTATTACTCTTTGTTATCTTTAACTTGCCTATATATACACTCTTCCTTATACCTTAACTCCTATTAATGGTAATCTTGATAAGACTTATATCAAGGTTGACAAGCTTGATAAGGTTACTGAGGTAAGGAGGGAGGGTAATACTCTTTATAGCAAAGCTAGTCATGTTGATAGTTAGATTCATATAGAGGATAAGTTTGGTAAATTTAATATTAATGTGGATTGAAATAAGGCTCATATATCTCACTATAATGATGAGAAGGATCAACATGCTATTTTTAAGGATCAACATAAGATTGATATGCATCACCAACTTGAGAAAAATTTAAATCCACTCCAAACTCAACCATTACACTTCATGAGAAAGGTAAAATAGAGAGATCACTTTCTCAAAATAATACCTAGGCTACTAAAAATGGTTGAATGAACTTGGATATGCCATTGGTTCTTGTGTTCATGCCTCCAAAGTCCGGTCTATTAAAGAGTATCACCAAACACTCTTCAATGGATGAAATCTCGTCTTACTAAGTGTGCTAGAACTATTATAAACAAAAGTTGCACCCTTAAAGAGGTTGTTCAAGCCTCATGATAACTCTTTAAAAGTTGTGTATGAACTTATAATTTAAGAGAAACTCTAGATAGGGTTACCTCTCTTCATGCATCACTTAATAACTATACACTAAGCTACTACTTGCAAGGGAAAAGGGTAGAGAACTGAAAGCAAACTAGACTAGGGAGGTGATGCACCAAACTTTGTGACCTCTACCACTAATTTTCATGTGTAATAAGACATATAAGATTGTAATAAACATAAAATTACCTTAAATATACCCTATCCCATTAATTATTTACAATAGGTAAGTTCAAGTTAGAGAAGAGTGGAAGATATTTTCCACTTCTAGTTCCATGAAACACCTGATAACAATTATAACCCCACTGGGTTTAACCTGAAAAAGGTAATTTTTTTTCAATTTTAATTTAATTATCTAATTTAGATTATTCTCAATTAAGATAAAATATTTGATCTTTAACTAAATGCATTCTTGTATAATTAAATGATTATGATTCTTGTAGATAATGATCAAATTAACACATGAATCATTCTTACAAATTCAATCCATCAAAAAATGTATATCTATTAAATATTATCTTAGCCAAATGTTGAAATTTTATATAATAAAATTATCCAATAATAGAATCCAATTATTATTTATTAAGATATAATATACAAAGTTTTACATCATAGTGAATATAGATATATACATTGTTCTACATAATAAATGAGTATCCACACTCTTGTCAATATATATATATATATATATATATATATATATATATGTGTGTGTGTGTGTGTGTGTGTGTGTGTGTATGTATGTATGTATATGTATATAATGTAATCATTAATAAAAGTCTCTATTGGTTGACTGATGGAGGAGATGGAAAGCATAATTGAAGTGATTTTCCATACCAACCATGGACCATAGATCTCCCACACAATTGTCGAACTAGGGAATGGCCCTCCCTTCATAAATGAGTAGATGTTAATAGTGCAGGTATCGAGGTGTTTTAAGATATTCACTACAAGAAACATATCATAAATAATTTTGTTCTAACATGACATCATGCATATAAATCAAACAAATGAAATGTTAACATTTAACTATAAAGATTAATTTGGCCAAAGTTTTCATATAGTTTAAAGATCACATAGATTAATCATATGCATGCATACACTCAATTTTATTTAATTTATTCCATGTATTAATGACTAAATAAATGTGTGAGAATGTTATAAAAACATTATTTCTTTAGTGTCATTAATACCAAAATTAATAACTAATTCATATATAATATTTCCATGGAATTCTCATATAACAATACCACATTATTTAAATACAAAGGAACAACATGAAATAATTACATGTTATATAATAACAACGTAAAACCTAATATCATATTTCCTAACTTTTAACACAACCTCATATCTATTTCTTATAAGGCAATATTATAAGTATTTAATTACTAACTATATTTATAATACTTAAGTATTTGCCAATTTTATGTAAAAAAAACCCTTTTATAGGCATTATGATAAAAGTAAACAAAATATAGG